>JAQGCC010005385.1:0-11601 GCA_034698905.1 Xestoiulus laeticollis
GGTGGAAAATCGACTTTTAAAATTGCGGTTTTTTCTTGATGTTTATGAAAGTAGACATCATTACGAATGGAAAAAACAAAAATCGCCATATTTGAGAAAGAAAAACGCGAGATATCAGCAGAAAAATGTTTTGATATAACGGACATAATTTATGGATGAGCCTCATCGAGAAGCGCCGTATCCTCTGATAGAAATATTTTAGCGGCAAATTTGAATTGGCGAGTCTACTACATGCTTAAAATTCACAATTTTAATTTAAAATCCTTGCATTTTCTTCTTACATATTTTGAAAATAGTCAAAATAGCAAGTGTGATAGATATAAAAGCAAAAAAAAGTCCGACAATATACGCATTATTTCTCCAGTTATAAGCAATTCAATTTGTATTTAATGCATTTTCATTCGATTTTCATTCACTAGATGACGCCACATTTGTTAAGTAGTTATTTGTTTTTGTTTTAGATCATTGCATTATGGGAGTTCTAGAGCTATGAATAAGCCCCTGAAAGGCACTTTTAATGCTAGAAAATAATTGCTTTTAATAACGGCGCTTTTGCTAAAAGCTTTATAACTGTAAATTAGCTCCGTGGAAGAAATAGACCCGGGACATACAAGCCGTACATAAGACCCGGGAATTTTGAATTCACTTAAAATTAATGTACGAGAAAGTTTTAAAAAACTACCGTTTTTTCAGATTTTGAAGGTGAATCGAAATTTAAAACTCTGCTTCACCATGAAAATTGACCCCATTACGAAAGGAAAAAGCCAAAAATCACAATTTTAAACGTCATATTTCTGCAAAAATTAAAACAATTCAAGTTGCACTTCATTTTATTAATGCTTAATTTCAACTTATTTTGCTACCTGGGAAGAATTCCGCGGCAAATAATCGATTTAATTCTAGACCAACATTGTAAAATGCATGTAACACATGTACAGTGCATGTGAATGTGTCGCGAATTAGGAAAATATTTTAAATAACCTACCTTTCGTGCTCTGAAGATTCTTTGCTTTTCTTATTGTGTTTTATTTCACTGAATTGTCTTAGACAAATAATAAAGGGGAAAAAATGCAGATATAATAACTGATTAAATGCAACGATTTGACGATCTTGAAATAAAAGAAACGCGTCTATTGCACAAGTAAAATACAAATTAGGAAAGTGATAACCAAATCTACAACGACTTCTTCATTTTTCAGATAATCTCATTAAAATTTCATCTTGATTTTACTATCAAGGTCAATGCATTTCAATAAATACTTGCACAAAATAAACATTAATTACAACGTCAACTTTCAGGACTATTTCGCTGTTTATTAGTAGTTAAATACATTTAATTAACATTAGAGATGAAAGAAGAACTTTTCTAATATCATTGGATGCATGCCAAGTGCATTTATGCCATTTTACAACACCAGTAACTAAAAAAAACTCAAACTTAAAATCACACAAAAACGTAGTTATAACAAATCAACACAATCACAATAGATTTTATAACTTAATATTCTTCGCTGTAATAACAATTTACATTTATCAACACAATGCAATAATCTCAATTTAGTACATATAAATACAAAATAGTACACATTCTAAGTACTAGGAAATAAATTTCCTGAGAATCAAGCCAGAAATAACGAAGATACAGCGATTTTTAACAAGCAAATAACACCTTACAGACATTATGGATTTTCCCCATAAATTCTTCACTTAAAATTACTTTTTTAGAAAATTAGCTTAAAAAATCGCGGTTTTTTCCATTGAAGGAAATAAGGTACGTGATTAAGCGTAATTTAAGCCAAAAAACGCGAGATTTGAAGAACATTTTTGTTTTTGGCCAAAAAAAATCCAAGGTTATAGCCTTTGCTTTTTTTCAAAAATCGGTGGAAAATCGACTTTGACAATTGCGGTTTTTTCTTGATGTTTATGAAAGTAGACATCATTACGAATAGAAAAAACCAAAAATTGCCATATTTGAGAAAGAAAAACGCGAGATATTAGCAGAAAAATGTTTTGATATAACGGACATAATTTAGGGATGAGCCTCATCGAGAAACGCCGTAATCTCTGATGGAAATATTTTAGCGGCAAATTTGAATTGGCGAGTCTAGTAAATGCTTAAAATCCTGGCATTTTCTTACATATTTTAAAAATAGACAAAATATCAAGTGGAATAGATATGAAAGCTAAAAAACACGACAATATACGCATTATTTCTCCGTTTTTTTTTGTACTACTCAGAATAATATATACTTTTTTATTGTGCAGTAAAAATTTTAAAAAGTTCAAAAGGTCAATTTTCTTTCAATTTTCGGTAAATAGAAAAAAAAATCGATTTTTAATCTTTCTGAATTTTTTTGTGTACAATAAAATACATTTAAGTGCATAAAAATCGACTCACCAGCAGGAATCGAGTTGGTGAGCCATTTCACTGGAAGCAAGAACAACTTGTTTTCATCAATATGGCTGTCCAAGGGCACAACGGAAGAAGTTTGACCGCTGTTGGGTATATTGATGAGATTCTGGCAGACCATGTTGTGCCATATGCCAGATATGTAGTAGACAACTCTCCTTTTATGCATAATAACGCAAGACCACACACTGCAGCAATTTTACAGGAGTACCTTGCAGAGGTTGCCTATACATATGTACTATGATTTGCAATTAGCTACCAGTACCCGAAATAATGGCTTAATTGGGAACTGAATGGTCAAGTGTATTATGTAGAGGTTAGTCCCATCCTGGGGACTAAAAAAGTGTTCAATGTACAAAGTATACAGGTGCTCATTGTATCGAGGTCTGTCCTAATGTTATTTCTATGGAAGCTGTCCTGGACCAGCCAAAAGTGTTCAAGTTAGGGAGGTGTTCACTTTATAAAGGTGTTCAATCGGACAGGTTTCACTGTGTCATAAAAGTCAAGAGATGGGACTTTCAGCAAACCTTTTATCTATAGAAATGGGAACTCGCCTATTAACACATTTTAACATAATCTTGCATTAAAAATGCAAAAGTCGGTATCTGCTTTTACAAGTTCTTTGCTTGATTCGGATTTGACAAGGAATGAACTTTCTTAATACAATGCTGTAGTACCATATAACCATAATCCATAATTTTATCTTTTAACATTCACTTGTAACCTTTCTTTATGTTAATGATTAAGTATTGTTTAATGTCATCAAATTACCCTGGATCAACATAATGGTTGGTTGTTATTCAGGAAACTAAATTACAAAAGTCACAATCTTAAATCGTTTCAGATTCATTAGGCTGATTTTGATGCTGGTGAGACTATGCAATGTGCTTTTGAAAACAAAACTCGTTTTTAGTACAGACACGTAAAGTGCTTAAATACTTAAAATATAAATTAGAACCAAGATTAAAAGTTAAGTAAATTTACACTCAAACTGGTTCATACTCGACAAAAAAAGGTTTTTTTGGCTGCAAATATTAACATATGAACTTTTCCTTAAATAAATCTGAAGTTTCAAAGTACTAAAAAGATCATTGGTAAAACTCCAAATAATTCTTCCCATGTTTGCAATCATAAATTAAAATCGTTAATGAGTTTTTTTCGATGCGCGTCCGTGACAATTTCCAGATCCTTTAGGTGGCGACTTGGAAGAGGAACTCTTGAACATGCTGTCAAATGGATACGGTTTATCCGTAAGCCCATGCATCAGAAGCTCTTCATTTCTTTCGTAATCTTTAATCTGAATAAAGATCAACAATCACAATCATGCTTGCATTAGCACAATATTAATTCGGTATTCCAATTTGTAATTATCCGGCATTTATAAACTCGCTAGTGTTAGAACTATATTTGTTTTTAAATCTTACCTGTGCCAACAATCCAGGACCTTCGCCAGGAAGATCTAACCCAGAGATTTCGTGAAATAGCTGCTCCGGGGTCGGAACATCGGGAATCCGTGCTTTGCTGAAAAACTGGAATACAGAATTGGGCGTTATAATTTAAGAATGGAGAAAAAAGTAATGAAACTTGTTAATTGACTAAAGAAGGAAACGCACCGATGACATGTTTGAACAATCCCGAAACAAAAAGTCCAGAGCATATGGATGCGTGGTTTCCACTGTTTGGCTGACATCAATTATCCATGCTTTATTTTCGTGCCAGAGAATGTTATACTCGCTTAAATCGGCATGAACAAGATGACAAGCGCTGTACATTTGCTTCATTGCCTACAAATGATTGAAAAAAGTTTTATGCGTGATAGAAGGCATCCAGAAATGTCTTAATGCATAACACACCGTACCTTAATCACTTGATCGTAAGCATCTTGCATTTCTTCCGAGGAAAGTCTTACGTCCTTCAATTTTTTTGCGGGGCATTGATCGTTTCCGACGAAGGACATCACCAGAATGTGTTTCTTCAATATCACAACATCTGGACAGAGAACGCCTCCTTTTTTCAATCTATGTCAAGACGAATAAAAAACCAAATTAATGAAAAGATAAATAAAATTTTCCATGTAAAATATGTAACACATTTTTTAGGGACCTTTTGGAAACGAGTGAAATTGAAAAATGGCAAACACTTGCCTTTGGAGATTCCTCATTTCCTTTTCGGCCCACAGCCGGATGATTTTCCGAGGATTCTGTTTTCCGAGGCGGTCCTTGAATCGATAGTCGTCGCGAATGTATTTGTCCCTGGTTTTAAATTCGTTCAAGGTAGTTTTGAAAACCTTGATAGCACATTCGGAGGGCACTTTAATCTCCGTGGTCCTGAAAACAGTTTTTTTAAAACCATCGATTATTTTGGTGCGGGCTGTAAAGCCGGGAGAAAAATATTGGAACTCCAACAAATTAAGAAAGAAAATAACTCGAGTACTTACGAACCACCTACGGAGTGAAAAACCACGGCCTCTTTTCCAGAGCTGATGCATCCGTTGATGCCTTCCAGTACTTCGGCATTCACAAGCTTGTAAAGCAGAAGGCGAGTCTTTGGATCGAGTGCTTGCAACTACAATAACATACAAAAATAATCACTTAATGCAACTAAGGCAATAATGGTGCATTTTTATTAAACTTACAGCCGTCGACTTTTCCACTTTGTCGTGTATACGTCTATTCCGTTTCTCTTCTGCCATCGAATGTGCCTTAAGTTTATTATATACGCTATTGGGCAGTTGCATGTCGAATCCGCCTCCATCTCCAGTTTCAAATCCAGGAGGAAACTAAGATCAAAATTAACAACTGCATTCATAAAACGAAAGGCAAAATGGGTTAACGAATTAACTATTTTATTTTCCAATTCTTACCCCCATTACGCGGCAAGCATTACGGCGCCCACATATGGTCGCATCGTGTTTTGTGGTGATGACGCTGCCCTGTTTAGAAATCCCGCTCTTTCCGATAACCGGTGAATTTTTTTCTAAGAACAAAACGTCATCGCAAAATATACCGCCGTGTCTTCCTTCCAAAAACAAAGTATGAATTTCCAAAAGCTTAATTTGATTAGCTGCTCTTGCCTGCATGCTCAAATGAATCCCAATGTCTGTAGATGTCATCATCACTTTCGCTAGACTCTTCATCATAGACAGATGCAGCTTGAGGAATTTTTCTGTAGTTCTTGAATGATATTGACACTTTGCTCGTGCCATTAAATTTTTTCTCTTCAATCTCCAGCACTGCATCGTGTTCTTGGTCAAACTGGTTTTGGAGCATTTGGGCCAAAATTAAATCGCTGGCACAAATTGGATCAATCAGTTCTTGTGAAATATCTTGCACTGGATCTGGCTCTTCTTCGTGCCTTAACGAAGATAAAAATATATTTTTTGTAAAATTATAGCTCCAGACTTTTGTCCCATAACAAATGGTTGACCAACAGTATAGCAGGTGTAAATTATCAAATCATACCATTCAATTTTTTGAACAAACTGATCCTCTTGTTTTTGTAGAGATTTTGCAAGCTCTTCGCTCATTACTTCATCCAATGAGCAAATAGGTTGTGGCGGGGATACGTTCCATGCCATCTTTGCGATTTGAGGCACTTGTACACTTTCCATTTTATTGTTTTTAGAAACAAAGGAGAGGCTACCTGTTTAAAAAATATAAAACGTAAACGACTATTATTTAGAAAGTGACCATTATAAGATAGAAAAGTGATGTCCTTCAAGAAAACCTTCGCCACATAATTATAGCCACTGTCACAGTAGTTGGGAATGATTTTTTCTTTTTGAATTTGAATTGACTTATTATGGTAACAGCATTTCAGTGGATACAAATGTTTTTTTCCAATGGAAAAAAAACTTTTCCAAATAGTCAAAATGATGATTTGCTAGAGGATTAGGCAGAAATAGACCCGATCACATTTTGCAGGCAAGCTAATATACAGTGTATATTCGTATTATAATAAAAATATTCGTAAGTTTTTGCATTTATACAATTATACAAAATTTCTTCATGACGTCACAGTGCAAGCACAAACATGTGTACAACATGGCGCCATCTATGATCCTCGAGGTGGCTAAAATGTCATTTTTTTTCGTTTTCATGCAAAGTATGTCAAACAGCCAAATGTACTAAATTGCAAAATATAAAATTAAAATTCTGTATTACACAAATATTGATTCCGAGGAAAAAAATACAGTACACTAACACCATTTTCATTTCCTTATTTGTATGAAAGACAACATGCCAAAGAGGATAAGTATTAAGTTTACAAGGTTAACTGACAAATGAAAGTCAACAATTACGCTTCGACTTACCGTGGATGTTCAAACGTGGGGTAGATGGCTTTAATTTTCAAATTACAATAAACAGTAACTAAAAGGGATGGGGAATATATTACAAAATGTGGTTGATATCGACCACGATGTTGCGTTTCGTGTCGCAACCCCAGATGTGGGGGCCCCGATGCATTCTGGGAATCTTTAATAAAACAAAAACATGTTTCCTCACATTTTGAAATGTTTGTGAAAAAGTGACATTAAACATCTGTTACGCCCAAGTATGTATTACTTTTGAAATTAAAGTTGTACTATATTATATAATGTGACATCAAGATTGGTAACTTTTCACATGTTCCAATTTTAAATAGTGACCAAATCCTGTTTACAAATTTTACCTGTGATTAAAAACACCTGGAATGGATGTAGAATCATTGGAAGCTGAGGCAAAGGCTACAGCAGCAAAACATGTTGCTAATTTACTGCAAAGAGCAGATCAACTGGAAAAGGTGGAACAGTATAGGAAAAGAGTTGGTAGGAAAAAGGTAGCCTATAATGAGATTCTCATATCATTGATATACACAAGTGTGGTGATCGAGACATATTGGTTATATTGGACTCCTGAAACTAAATCAGAAATTGCTTATTATTCAAAACATCCTTGTTATATTTAGGCTGCTGTTGAGGCGATGTTGAAAACTGCCATGCAGTCACAATTAGATGGAGTCCTTGCAGGTCTAAATCAATTTCAGTTAGCACTTCAGGATTTGAAGGACATTAAAGTAAAGTAAGTATATATATTGGTTGGTTGGTTGGTTTGGTAGAGTTTAAAGGCCCAAAGGCAAATAAAGGCCATATAGAGAGTCCAAGCTAATATAAGTCGGGATAGGTAACCAGGGAATTGAACCCATGTAAAATTTCCACATAGGTCGTTGGTGTTTAGCCCTCGTGACGCAGAAATCGACCAACGTTAAAAACCAATTGGAAATTGGCAATCATAATAACCTGTGTTTTTTGCAGCATAAATGAAATAGAAGAAACCCTGGTCGAAATCCCGAACCTTTCAGACCAGTTAAAAGACGTCAAGAAGGAAAACATCAAGCATAGCCAAGTAAGTTATGCAACAAACTATCAATTCGGCTAAAACGGATTAATAGTTGTCTTCGATCATTTTTCCCGTAGTATGCTGCTGCTATGGAAAATTTAAAACACATTTTCACGGTTCCCGATACGGTTGAAAGAACGCAAGCGTGCATCAACGATGGCAAATTGTTGCAGGCTCATCAATGGTAAAGATTTTCGTTTGATTTCCTTAGTTGGGATGCATTTATCCTAACGCGTAAAAACGAGCTTTTGAAACAATTGCAGGTTATCGGATTTGGAAAACTCGAGAGACGATCTGTTGTTTGAATTGCATAAACTTCCCAACCAAAACCCGACCGATATTAACGTGAGAATAAATGCCTTTACAAATCCATTTGCCTGTTATCTTGATTGTTTTAATTAAGTTTTTGTGTGTCCCACCAGATGCTAAAACATTATTTTGCTGATGTGGAAAAGCTATCCAACATGTTGGCCAAGCAGCTGTGGCTGATACTAAAACGTGCATTAAATACAGTCCGCAAAGAACCCACCGTTATAGTTACGGCACTTCGTATAATCGAAAGGGAAGAAAGGATTGATCAGTTTGCGTTAAGTCGGCAGAAACACAGCCAGTATCTGCCCCCCGGAAGACCGAAACAATGGCGTGCAAAAGCTTTAGAGGTTTTAGAAGAAGCTGTTCAGGAACGGTAAGTTTGGTATTCCATATGTAATAATGGAGATAATCAAATTCTAGGTTGATCATCTCAAAATTAATTTTAATTCAGGGTTGAAGGAAATCAATTTGAAGAGCGTAAAGATGCTAAAATGTGGCTCGTTCGCCATCTTGAAGTTACACGTCAGTTAGTGTTAGAAGATCTGCGTGTCGTTAAGGTTGTTTTTTGTTTCGTTTTGTGAAAATTATCGTTTTACTTGTAACAAGTGTTGTTTTAAACTAAGGCAGCATATCGATTTTTCTTATTTTACAGACATTGTGTATTCCATGTTTCCCACCCGATTACGACATTTTCAATAAATTTGTGAAAATGCATCACGACTGTTTATCTCGTCACGTAAGTACTCATTATTGTCAGTAACCGTTTCCTACTTTGCGTCACCTGGCTAACAGATTCTATACTTCAGTTGCAAGAGGTTTATGCTAGTGGATTAGAAGGAAATGAATTGGTGTCTCTTCTAACTTGGCTCAACACTTACGAGTAGGCATTTAAAATTTTCTTTATGACAGTGGCATTGCCAAGTTGCAAAACAATTTCTATCCGATATTAATCAAGATAGATTTTTTTTTCTTGAAGGGGTCCAGAACTTCTTGGTCATCCTGATTTGAACATGGATTCCAACAAAATCGAACCACTTTTGGATAAAAATACAATTGGATCCATAATAAATGAGCAAGTTTTTGCAATATATCCCATTCAATGTTCTCGGCCTTACATTGATGAGTTAACAAAGTACGTTTTGTCTGTTCAGTTACTTGGAATTCATGAAGCAGAATTACGAAGAGTGGATGAAGAAAACGTTGGATACTGATATCCAAGATTGGTATCGAGACAGCGAACCCGAAGCAGATGGAGAAGGCTATTTCAACACTGTAGTGCCAGTCATCGTTTTTCAAATGATTGACCAAAACGTAAGCTATGTTCAAGCGCATAACTTTCGACACACAATAATAATAGTCGGCTCTCGATATAACGAACGCCAAAGTGATTGGACGTTCGTTCGTTGTACTGAGAGGTACAAGCTTTCGGTTGATACTAACCATTCTGTTCGTTACATCAAGAGCAGACTAATGAATATATTTTGAAAAACTTAAAATAATTTTGTCTGTCAGGCATCCATTTTTCGTTGTAATGGAACTAAATCATAAATTTATATAAACGGCTAGCTTGTAAAAGTTTCTAATCTTATATTTGACATCTGAAATTTAATTATTCACAGCTTCAAGTTGCTGGAACTGTTGGTGGCAGTTTAATTAGCAAAGTTCTGCTGTTGAGCATGAAGCAAGTAATGTCTTTTGGAGAATTTTATAAAGGTGAGAAATTATTTACAAATTCAGGCCTGTATTTATAACTGGCAATAAAATAATCAATGGCAACATGATCAACAACAAGCTGATTCAATTCTTACATTTGATTCAGATGCTGTCATTGACTTCAAATTAAAATATTTAGAAGATCGTAGTAAGGTGAAATACTTCACCCATTACATGGTATGAGAATCCAGCTTGTTTTGCTATTAAAGTAATAATAGCTTGAATTGTCTTCATCAAATTAATAAAACCTTCTGCTTTCTAGATTGCAATAGTAAACAACTGTCTGCATTTCACTATACTGTCTCGACAATTGAAGAACCGCTTTTGGAAACCTGGCGTGCACGACAACGAAATGGGGAAAACCTTGGAGGATATGATCAACACGTTTGAGCATTTGCGTTTAGAAACGTGAGTGCATCGTTTCCGATTAACGGCGGGGAACTTCGTGAAACATTTAGATTTGAATCCATTTTTAGGGCAGGCTACCTCCTGGAGGAAGTGTTTCTGGACTTGGAGCCACATTTCCAAGATTTGATGACAAGAAAATGGTGAGTATTGCAGGACTAAATCCAAATCAAGTCATTCCAATAAGTTTTAGACCTGATCGCCACAGTCATTGTGACTTTATAGGCTAGGAAGCAGTGTTCCCATCGATACAATTTGTTGCACGGTAGAAGACTATTGCAGTGATTACAGGCATTTACATTTGAAAAACTTTGACCATGTAATGTTTGAAGCACAAACCAAAGTCTGTAAATCTTATATTACTGCTATTTTACACAGGTACAACATACCTGTAATTTTCTGAACATTTGGTTTCTTAATATTGGCGATATGCTTCTTAAACATTATGTTATAACTTATCTAGGCGAATGAGCTTCAAAAACTATGACGAAAGGCGGTTTGCAGCAGAAAAAATCATTAAAGAAGCAGAGCAGGTCAAGAATTTGTTTAACAGAATGGTTCCCGGCAAATCGCAGGTACGAAGAGTGGAAATAGTTGTATGTTATAAACAAAATATAAAAGTCGTTGTCTTACGGTAAAATTGTCTTTAGGAAGCATCATGCGACATTCTGATTTCTTTGGCTGAAGTACTCAAGGTCCAAGACACCGAGTTTCTATCATTGGAGTTGTCTGTAAGTCATAAAATTGTATAATTGGTACACTAAATATTTTCCTATTCTTTAACATTTTAAACATGTATTAAAATTTGATTGCAGGGCATGGTGCGCAAGTACACCGACATGACACAAGATCATTTGATATCATTGTTAAGTTTTCGAGGTGACATAGGACGAACGGAAGTGAAACAGGTGAGAAAATTCTGTCAAATGAGTTTTTACAATAATTGTCAAATGCAAAAGGAAGCTATCTAACCCCTTTTCTCCCAATTTTAGCTCGTTTCAGAAATAATACCCGAAAGGCGAGATGTTCAAAAGGCTTCCTTGACTAGAAGTTTATTTTCTGAAATCCAGGTTCCTAGTGGGGGATTAAACATTATAGGATAAAATTATTCATAAATGCAATTTAGATTTTCCACAAACCTGTTTAATTAAATTAAAACTGTACAACTTTTAAGGGAATTAAATTGTCATAAATCATCGTTTTGCTTAATGTTCTTCATCTGTAATTAGCGTGCATCAAACACAATCACTGAGACATTAAGTTAAGGAATGTGTTAAACTGTTTTTTTGCAAACCAACTTCTAGATCAGGGGTTCCCAAAGTGTGCGCCGTAGAAAGTAAAGAGGGGCGCCGTGAGTCGATCCTCTATTCTTATAAATATAAT
>JAQGCC010005386.1:0-11600 GCA_034698905.1 Xestoiulus laeticollis
ATATATGGATCCGCCTTATATAAGGATCAAAATGCTCGGCCCCAACGTGATCCTTATAAGCGGCGGGCACTGTAATAAAAAATATTGATGTAGGAATGCAGAGAGATGTTTGTGTATATATATCGCATGGGGCGAGTTTGATATCTGAAAAATAAAAAGCACAGCAGGAATTTACACTCAGAAGGAATTTTCGCGAGGGATCAAGGCATACTCTATTAGTTACTGAAAAGTGTAAATTCCTGCTGAGGTTTGTATTTTCTGATATCAACTTCACCCCATTTGATATGGATATTCAATTCAATTCAATTCCTTATCCTTCAGTCAGCATGTAGTATGCCATGTGGCAGGGGACAAAGTGCCAGATTTTTTAAGGTGAACATATATAGTGGCAGATGAACATATATATTTTAAGGTGATATATATACCCGGAGAATTTTTTCCCCTTGGTTCGTTTCATTTTGGTTGATCCTTGGGTATGTCTCAGAAAGTTTGATTGCACCGGGTATGTCTCAGGACTTTTGATCGACTCCGGGAATGTCTCAGGCGTTTTGGTTGACCACGGTTTTTCTCACAAATAAAAACCCCAGAAAACAATAGAAAAAAATTCTCCGGATATATATAAGCAATAATTACGTTGGCAGACTGCTGAACGGCAACATCGGCCATTCTAGGAATGGATTGCTTCTGAGGAGGTGCCGGTCTTGGAGGTGGAGCTTTTGTAGGTGATGGTTTCGCAGTTCCAACATAAGATGTGAATCCCCCAGCTTGGTTGAAAGCCGCATCAAGGGTTGGTTCGTAGCCAGGAACTGGGCTCGCCTTTCCAGAGGCAGGCTGAGAAGCTGGGTTGGATCCTTCCTCGCTACCTTCGTCCTCCGAAAAATTTTCCTCTGCAGTCGCGGTCCCATAATCAGGTACAAACGTCTCTACCGAGAATTGGTCGGCATATTCTTGAGACAGAGGTAGGGTATTATCCGTGGAAAGTTGCAGTTCCTGATTGATGGCATCCTGCCAATTAGGCGTTTTCAGTGTCACCGAGAGTGTATGTCCAGAAATCTGAAATGTTAAATTTTGAATAAATGCCTAAACAAATTTTCCCATCTTTCCAAATACAAGTTTTATTACAATTTGAAATATTTTATAAACCAAATTGTACAAATTGTAGCTTTACCTGGAGCTGGTTCTAACTTACCACTTCATCATTAAACTGCAATGCACGCAGAGCTTGCCTTCCATCTTGAAATGTAACCCACATATCGGAGGTTCCTACAAACCTGAACGTAAAAGCGATTAGAATATGCCCGCTTTGCGTTCTTGAAAATACAAATAGGCAAGAGTTCATACCTAACCACAACAGTACGGCCAACAGTCGCAAAAAGTTTTAAAAGCTTGTCAACAAAATCGCTGTCAAAAGGCGTGTCGCTCGATGAATTATTTGGACTGACTCTTACAATGACCGTTCCATCGGGAGGACCGATGACATTTAACACATCCTTAAATATCTTTTCACGTTGCTCCGGATCTACCTTTAAAACTTCGATTTTCAAAATTCCTATGACAGGCCTATAAGTTTAATTCAAAATAAGCGTGTGGCTAACACTGTTTACGTGTTACTAACGCAAAGCATGGATAAACTTATTTCTACCGGTGATCAGAAGTCTTTAGTTGACCCCTGCCATAAAAACATAATTGCCCAGGATCAAAATTATCCTCTGGAAAACGAGTTTCGGTTAATTAAATTAAAGTGAATCAACCAGAATACCAAGAAAGTTTTTTTAAAGAAATATACCCTGGTGACCAAAAAGCTTTCTTCGCATCCATAAGACGCGGTCGGTCCAGGCAGGAATCCGAGACTTTTCGCTGGTGTCGTAATCTTCCGAAAACGTGTCGTATTTGTAAGTTGGCGGAAAATTAAGCTCCCCTTCCATGAATTCTCTAAAACACTAAAAAAACACTTTGCATGAAGGCATGATTTGGGATAAAATTCTAAGACAAAAGACGGATTTTTTTTAAACCTGTCCGGCAGTTTGTTGCACATGGAGCTGATCGTATTTAGCCAGATATTCAAAGTTGTTCTGCTTAACGGCTTCCTTCACCTCTTCGATTGGCAAATCGATTCGATAGTTGAAATCCCCGCACCAGAACACATAGTCATGCGAGTCCAGAGTTCGCCCCTTAAATACATAACACGAGAAATGCGATGAGTTACAACTTATCATTAACGACGGTTTTTAAGAGGGTTGCATACCAGAATAAGCCTTTTTTTTCTAAATTATTTTTATATTTAATTTTGAAAACTGATAGGAACAAATGGAATGTACGAGGACCTAGCATAAATATTCTATAATTTGTTTAAATTTTTTGTTTATGTATCTGTATATTCCATTTTATTGAAATATGTCCGTAATGTTCACCAGACCCTCTACAATTATAGACTTTACAGACATATTTCCACGAAATGGAATATACAGAATACATAAACAAAAAATTTAAACAAATAATAGAATATTTATGCTAGGTCCTCGTACATTTCATTTGTTCCTAACAAAGAATACAAAGTGTCGTACCATCGGAAACGAGAGCTTCTTCGAGATCTCTATGTAATCTGAATTTCTATCGGCATATTGGGATTGACCTGCAGCGAAATGGGCACAAACGAAGCAAATGGAAGTACTGTGGACCAACATACGGATGGCCACACCTCCCTTGTTCCCAGTCGCACCTCCAAGGCCGGTTTTAACCATATCGACAGCGACGTTTCTACGATTGTTGTAAATGACGAAGATGAATTAAGTACATGTCGCAATTCAGTTATGACGAAGGCACTTTTCAGCAGCAATTACCTTATGTAAGGAGCCAAATGAGGACGAACAAATACAAAAAGGCAAACGCCAACCAACTGAATTGATGTGATTGGAATGTATCGGATGCCCCTAGATGCAAAGCACTTGCGTACTTCTTTATCCCATTCATTTTTGTTAGTTGAACTGCCATGTATAAGATGTTGTGCGTTAGCCAAAATCCTCACAATTTGAATCTAAAACAAATATAAACTAACCTAGCAGCCATAATATTGCTCGCATTTAAATCTACAATTTCCTCAAAGCCTATTGCAAAGATATCGGCAGGCTCGTCATCCTCCTCCTCCTCATGGTCCAAATTGACGAGTGCTAGTAATCGAGATGTCGTGTAAATAGGCAGAATTAAAAACTGCGTGAAAATAAACATAAACGCTAGAGATGAAGCATACAGTTAGCCTTTGCCATTTTGGGAGCATCCAAAAGCCAAAGCGATAACGGCTGATGTTTAAAGGCTACATTGTTCAAGTTTTTCCCCCCGTTCACGTTCCAAGTTGCGACGGCTACTTTCAGAGGAATGGATTGAGAATATTCCAAATGCCGCTCACACATTTCTTTACGTATGATGAAAGGAGCTAGAATTACGATAAAATAAGCAAAATTAGCGATGTATCAAAGTTGTTATAAAAAACTCAAATAATATGGAATATGTTCAGTAACTTGCCATTCAAGAAATGTGGAAGAAGTACTTGTGCTCGATTGCCTACTGTGCTGCCCAATAAAAGAATATCAATAGCTTCCTGTTTACTGTTGTCTAATAAGTTGTTTTGTATCGTCCTGCCCACTGACCGAGCACCATCCATCAACTAAAGAGAAATTTCACACTGGAGTTTATAATAACGCTAGCTATAACATGCGAATAAACTTCTTAAATTTACCTTAGATTTCCCTTCCAAGGCACCGGTTCCAGCATATATTTTGCTGACTTGGTCACCATTGATCACCCACATCTGACGATAAAATTCTTCAAAACGGGAGACTTGATTTTTCTCGGTAACATTTATACTATGCAGCTGTCGGGGCAACACCTGAAATGTGTAAAATTAGTATTTTTATTGCAGGCAACACCTGATTATGTATAAAATAAGTATTTTTAATGCAGGCATAGCAACTGAGAAATTTTCCTAATTTCTCTTACTTCCAATCCAAAAAAAGTCTGCACACAATTTGTTCTATCAAGACAGTCCAAACAATTGGTTCTTAGGGTACCCGACTGTTCACTATAATTATAAAATTAAAAAATTAAGAAAAAATTCATGCAAAACCTCAAATATACCATTTTTTTTTTTACTTGCCTAATAGCAACATTATCCTTGAATGTAAAAAAGCCAAAGTCATTCACATATTGAGCTACATTTGTATTCAACTTAGCTAGGTTCTCTCTACCTCGTCGACATAATGCGTGATAATCAAAAGGTACATAACAGATATCTTGACGCTGTCGACATCCTGCTAAATGATGCTAAAGTGTACATACCAAATAAAGTAAATAGATTTATTAGAGAAGGGAGCATTAAATATGAGATTAGGTTTTCATAGTTAAGTGCAGAAATACAACAAATCGGCACGGAAAATAATTACCTCGTATTTAGAACTAAGTAAAGATTCCCCCTCTTTTGATCCAAGAAGATTGATAATAACTTGCTTCCCATATCGTTTTTTAATTTGAATTAAATGGCGCTCAAATGCTGGTGCAGATGCATCTGTGCCACGAGACATTTTAACTTTATGGGAGCCCACCTAGAAACATATAATAAATATTTATATTTTTAACCACATTAGATGGCTAAATCAACTTTGCTGGGATATTCAAATCCTGATCATTCAACATTTACGTTTTTAATAATATGGCACACAAATCTGACACTTTCCCTACCTGAATTCCCGGTTGTTCCCAAAAGAGTGGCACAGAACCTCGGGTTTGCAAAAACGAAGAAACCGAATCTCCGAGATAGATAACTTGCTCGGTTTCAACAAAGTTGGCCACATGCCCATCGTCGTTACAGCCACGGACGTTGAAACGTGTTCCTGCCCTTTCACAACTGAGACGAGATATGATGCAGGCCCTAGCTTGATGGCTGCCCACATACACAGTGCGTACTTCGACACTGCCACACATGGCTTTGAAAAGCCACTTTGAGCAGTCAACTCCATATCTTAAAAGATGAAGATGTAACATCCGATTCCTATAATAAAAATAAAATTCCGTTTTAAAACACGCTGAACTGCTTTATATTATTAGGAAATACATGTACATTCTATTATACCTACCAAAAAAATCGATTATCAGTTTCGTTAGTTTTCTGAAGTCTTTGAGCACAGAGAGTTATGTCTAACGTTTTAACAGAAGATGACCAGGAAAAATAGAATGTTCCTGAATTTAACAGTTTTCTAACTTCCAAAATCCTTTCTTCATCGTTAATTTGATTTTGTAGCGAAATAAACTCAGTGTTGTTTATTCGAAATATTTCAGAATCGCCAACTTTTCCAACAGATACACAGCCGGTGATTAAAACCAAGTAGAAAATGTTAGCGTTCCCTGAAAAATCATTCGGCATAACGCAGAGAATAGTAACAAAGCATATGATAAATTAAGGAAAAAATGATAAAATTTATTAAATCACTGGAAAAAATGAGAAGAAATTACCTAAATTAAGTTGCAGCACGCCTAGGCATCCATAAGCATCCACAACTTTTACATACTGCCTTTTAATGACATCTAATTCATGTTGAGCTGTGGAAAATGTATCATGGCAAATTGTAGAGATGTGCTTTTGCCATTTACATTGTACATAGTCAAGTCAAATGGAAATTAATGATTATGTAGGATAGCATTATATTTTTTCTTTCAAATATAGTCAATATCTGCATTAATATTCATCAGCAAATTTTTACAGCGACTTTAATTCTACAACGTTTTGGATTTGTACTTTTTCCAGTTACTAGCCTAATTACTACAACATAAAATCCGCACATCATGTTTATGTAAAGCCCCACTCCCACGAAGCCAGTACTGTAATGTTGCGGCATTGATGTCTCAAAATGGCATGACATCTGTCACCATGGTAGTTACCTGTTCACAATATCGTGTTTTAATGACATGATAAGTAACATGGCGGATATATTACGACATATTTGCCAATACTGCTGTCATAGCTCCGAGAGAACTTTTATAGTCCAAATTAAAAGTCCAAAAGTCGTAAATTATTTGGAAGACATCGATATTGCATATCAAAATTTTGTTAATATGCGGCATTGCTTCCATGACAGCAACATCAAAATCTGTTCACACGAAACTACCGCCGGGGCATTTGTGAACGTAGCAGCAGCGTCGCGGCTATTATGTTATAATGATATGTTACCTGGAGATGGACTTTAAGATTCCGAAACGTTGCAGAATTAAAATTTCTAAAAATTTGCTGACGAATGTGTTGATGAATAGTAATGTAACACCATCCTCTAGAAGAATGTAGAAGATTAACTGGATTAGTGTGACAAAAGCCTTATTGTATTCTTTACCTGCATTGAGGCATTTGCCACACTAATGCATAAAGGTACTTCGTACTTTATGATCGTCATGGATCACTATTATTTGAATCACCTATGCAAACATATTTTTATCTCAACAGAGCACTCTTCAAAAAAACGAAAAACGGTGGTTAATAAATGAAAAGTTATAGGCCACTTACATAGCACAGAAACCGTGTTAGACTCGAATAGCAAAGATTCCTCTTTACTTCTCTGTTGCATCAATACACTGTAAGGTTCTCCTTGAGATATCTTATGGCAGATCTTAAGCCGTTTTCCCATAGCCATTTTGGTTTTTTTTTAAAACAACCTTTTCAGAAATGACTTCAAAGTATAGGTTTAGATCTTGCTGACAAACGAATGGGTGAAAAATGCTGTCATCGTCATTTTCCCCTCAATTCCAAATTTATAATTAAAAGCTCACAACTTATGAGACGTGTGATTTTAGAATGAGCATGCAAAGCGCAAACTTGTGATTACGAGGTACGTTTATATATATTTTAAAACATTTTAAATATTAATAAGAAATCAAAAGTGAAAGCGAAACTACCAAACCTTGGAAATCCTCCCCCGAAAAGATTTCACGGTAATTAGCTGAAGCGCCGCTATAATATTAAAAACAACGTCTGCTGTAAGCATATCTTCCGTTAAGTTGCTTCCGGTTACGTAATTTAAATTTTTGAAGTGAAACTAGACACTATAGTGAAACTTAGGCACATGAAAAACTCAGGTTTGTCAATTAATAATTCAACAAATACAACTAGTATGTGAAAGAGGGTTCTTTAAATCGCGAAAGCTTTAATAGAAAAAAAAAAAGCTAGATTTATGGCCAGATTTAAAATTCGTCATTTTTTTTATGTGAAAAAAATGCCGACACAAATTAAATAATAAGCCGACTTACAACAAACGACACGAAGTAAGCCGACAACTTTATTTAGCAACACAAAGTTAGCCGATTAAATCACGTCCCCAATGTTTAACGTCAGCTTACTATATGTTGAATAACAGCTTATTTCATGACGGCTTACTTTTCGTCAGTAGTCGCCGTCAGCTTACCTCGTGTCGACTGTCGGGGCACCTGTTGTTTATAATTTTATATATTGCTATAATTATCGCTCGATAATTATATACCATGTACCTTTTTTGACCCAAATGAAGGTGAAAGATTACAAATCTATAAATCTATGATAAACTTAGCTAAGATATAAATCATACTTAAATTTGTTTACGTGTTAATAACTTCGAGCTGCTTAGATCGACGTAACAAACTTGAGAAAAAATGAAAATCATTTTTCAAGCACTTTTCATCGCTTCAGTTTTTTGTGTTGTTCAAGGGGCCGTTTGTCCATGTTCCAACATCACCCTATGTGATCCAATAACCACTCCTGATAGAAAAGAGGTAAAACTTTTAATTGAGTCTTTTTAGAGTGATATATACAACAGATAAATATGATTTAACAGAATTTTTCTATGATATCCTGTACATGCATGTATACCAACAATAGAAACCAATAATAGGTCAATTTTAACCAAAAAAAATTTGGACCAGGGCTAATATACCAAAGCTAGAGGATTTAATTACTTAAAAAAACTTTTTACATGCATGCATGATTATTTACCTGTAGATCATGAGTCATCTATATTTTTTTTTATATATTCTATAGATCTTCATATTTAGCTTGCAGGCTGATAACAGTACTTGGTTGAAATATGACTGGGACAAAGTCACAACAGTTGCAATCGTCGGTTTCTATGATGCACAGCTTTTATGTCATGCTCACTCAAAGGGAGTCAGGGTTGTCAACCTAGGTAGAAACGATGCAAATTTCTAGTAATTCAAAATTCGACGTCAATTATTAATTTGGAAAAAATATTAAGATTAGTTTTTTTACGACTCATATGTAGCGGGTTATCCGTCAGCTGATTTGATGGATGAAGCCAAACGTGCAGCCTGGATTCAGCAACAGGTGGAAGATGCTCAAAACAAATTCTTGGATGGCTTGAACATTGACACCGAGGATGCCATTGCGGAGGGAAGTCCGGAAACCGATGCTCTAACAACTTTGGCACAGGACACGAAAACAGCTTTCCAAAATGCCATTCCAGGCTCTCAGGTAATTCTTTATCCCTGCATAGTAAACTTTAAATTATTATTATTGCATAATTGTTGTTGTTGAAAAAATATTTCTTTACCAAATATTATAAGGTGACTTTCGACATCGCCTGGTCTCCCGATGGAATTGATGGACGATTTTATGATTCAGTGGGCTTGGCAAATGCTGTTGACTTTTTGTTTGTGATGTCCTATGATGAACAAAGTCAGATTTTCGACTCCGAATGCACGGCCCGAGCAAATTCTGGTTTGGCAAAATCAATTTCAGGTAAAATAATGGCATTGAGCTAGGACAGAATAAATGTATGTGTGAGGTGGCAGTTCGGCAATTTTACATCAGTCATTGACTGCGGTAACCTTGAATACAGATGCAGCACTTCTAATCATGGCACACCAACTGAACAAACAGTGATTCAGCATCACAACATTTGTCATAACAACATTGCTTTTAAAATACAAAGAAATTTTAATTGTGGCTACTAATCTTCAATTTTTTTTTCCAGGACTGCAAGAGTTTTTCGATTTGGGAATAAGTGCTAATAAATTAATATTTGGTGTGCCCTGGTATGGATATAACTACAACTGTATCCAGTTGACAGGAGTAAGAAAGTTATCTTATTTTGTTTACATGTGTCATTTTCATAACGGCTAACTTAAACTAGACAACTAAACTCATTTCTCTTGCAGAATAACACATGTTACATCGAAGAAGAGCCATTCCGTGGAGTGAATTGCAGTGATGCAGCAGGATCTCAAATAGATTATGGAGGAATAATGTTAAAGTTGAACACATCCACCACAGGGCGATTGTGGGATGAGGCATCATCCTCGCCATATTTTAATTTTATCGTGAGTCTCCATTTTTAGTATACCATATGTCTACGATCATTCTTCTCGGAAATGTCCTGAAATGTGATTGCGTATTTCTTATTAGGATTCTTCCAACACGCATCAAATGTGGTACGATGATCCCGAAAGTTTGGGACTGAAATATCAGTATGCAGTTGATAACGATTTACGGGGTGTTGGCATGTGGAATGCCAATTGTTTGGATTATAGCGATTCCGAGCAAGGCAAGAAGCAGCAGAGTGAAATGTGGGGAGCTTTGCCAGTTTACATAACTGATGACGAAAGCTTACATTGACTCCATCTCGATCAAATTACTGCATTCTTTGATCAGTTTGTCTTTTAATTAAAATGTCATAAATTGCACAAGGATATCTCTTTTAGTATAAAAGAAACAAGGACCCACTTTCAATGCCATCGCTGAGGAGGCCCATTTCTATAACACGAGTTCTAAACTCTAACGTGAAGGGATGGGCCTCCATTGCCTACCTGGAATGTGCTGAGAGCAAATTGGGATCTACATGGTATTTGGTTTAAACTCATCTAAAAGACCCCCAACCTAGGTAACTTTGGCACGTACCTCCGAAAAATCCCCGCTGACCACATCGTCCGTGGCTTGGAGGATCGTGAAACAAGCACATAACCATCTCAACTATCGGTCCGGTATACGGTGATCGGATAGTCACCGCAAACCCAATTATTTGGCAATATATTGCAAATTTAGGCTTGATTAGGTGTGTGGAGTTTTCCTTGTGTGGAAAGATGCATTCTAAAATCACCTGCAATAATATGAGCAATCGACCGCAGTTGGAACTCGGTCATAAAAGATAACCCCAAGCTGATAAAGACCAAATGTGGAATACATCTGTGAAATTTTGTATTTGTGATTATTGGTTTTTTATCGCCCCTACCATATTGTATTTGTACTGATTGCTGCATGCAACATCAGTGTATTTTATGGACGGCCCTTGCAGCTAACTTTTACAAGTCTGTTACTGAAAGCGCCTTAATGCGAGATTTTCAGTTTAAGCTTTTGGCAGAGAATTGATTGTCATCATGTTTGAAGTTGTTGTCAAACAAATCGAAGATTTTTCAAACTTTGCATTAATTTTGGTAAGCTGAGCTTTTCGACATGTTGGAGAATGTTGTAAAAATGGCTATTCCAGTTTTTTTGTACATAGCCATTAAAGCGTGTAGGCCTGAATATAATGTGTATATCCTACTTCTCTAGCCTGCAGTATCTGTTGGAAATGTTGGTCAGCTGGCAGTTGATCTTTTAATAAATTCTCTTAAAACCACCAAGATAGGATACATCAACACACCATACATCCACGCTCTTGTTGGCAACGATGCATTTGCAAGTGGTGCTGACCCAAAAAAGGGAAGGCTAACAACAGCATGTGAAAGTAATTAAAATTAACTATTCGCCTAATAAGCTTTAAATGCATACTAATAATTAAGGAATTTTGATTGTGTCACTCTTGAATTAAATTAGTTTTCAGGTATGACGACCATCCTATCGTATTCGTCCAAATAAATGCACCAATAGTAAAGGGTAAATCGGCCGAATTTCGAGCTAATCTAAGGCAATGGATCAAAGAAAAAAAGTTTCAAAAAGTAGTTATGCTCACAAGCAGCTATGCGCACCAGAGAATAGATGTCCAAATAACAGAGTAAGGAGGAGTTTCCTTCAAAGGGTTGCCCAACCTAAGGGTGTAAACATTCCGACAGTGTTACCAAGTTGCAAAATATTATGATCAAATTAATCCACAATTAATTACGAACATACCTTATATAGCGCAACATGTAGATTTCTGTGCACGCCAGCTGTCAGTTCACTAGAGGAAAAACTAATCAAAGAATTACATTGGAAAGTTCTGGAAGAAGACCATGAAATCCCTGCCTTTCTGGGTCAGGCCTTAGAAGAAGGCAGACGTGTTATTCCAGGTGGCGGGATTACATCTGCATTTTTTCAAGAATGGTAAATTATACTCAATTAAAACAAACGTGTTCAACCATTTTAGTCGCAGGCCACAAGTCATTAGAAAAATTGAACAGCAGGCCAAGAATCCCGGCCACTCTTTCAATTCGCAAAAAAACCTAAAAAAATGATCTGCGGACCATCGGTTGAACACTCCTGCTTTAAAATGAAGCATGGTATTTTGTTAAGGGGATCTAAAATGCATGTTTTTCTATGAGGGAAATTTTGAAACATACTTTTAAAAAAACTACTTGTTATAATACAAAAATAAAAATTG
>JAQGCC010005387.1:0-11599 GCA_034698905.1 Xestoiulus laeticollis
ATGCTCCCTTAATGCTAACCACATTGACAGCACTATGTTTTTCCAATGCGTTCTCGTTAAGGTAAATCAGTTGACGGACCTTTAAGGGAGGCGTGCTCAATCCCTCTAACTTCAGCAGTTTAACGTAAGAGCACAACTTCTTTGAGAAGCATAACGACTTTTACAGCGCATAACTTATTGATGCGCATGCGTAATAGTGTGTTTATCGTTCTCGTTAAGATTAGAGGAAACCTGCTTAATCCCTATAATATGTACAACATTTACTTCAAATCATTACATTCTAGCATTCTACGGGTAAGATAGGTTGCCCCACAAACGCCTCTACTCCACACGTTTCAAACGGATTTTCGTTCTCCTATATTTGAATTGTTTGTGGGACGTCAATCAGTTAAGAGTTTCAAACATCCTGGCCGATTTCATGAAAGTGTTTCAGGTCACACGTGACTGCCTACAGGCTGTTTCGACTCCAGATCTCTGACAGTGATCCCAATTGCTCCATCCCAGTTGCTGCCATTGAGTCTTGAACTTGGTTGGAAAAAAAAGCAGGGCAAGTGGGATTCAATTAAGATGAAAACATGACATGGGTTCCACCACTACCAGTGCCATACCACCCCCTCAGCCGGTTGGCACCCCTTTGCAACCCCCTCCTATTTCAACCTCCAGATTCCTCTGCAGTTTGTCAGATGGTTTTTCAAATTGCACGCTTACAAAGGAACCCAGACGAGCATATGTTTATGAAGAAAGACGTTAAATTGGGCGAAAGGCGGCCATGTGTTGATATTTTACATCAACTCCAAACTCTTTTTCATCTTTCGTGTTTTCGTATTTCATCAATTTTAGCCAATAGTGGTGTCCCTTTTAAAAACGAGTATTCACAATGTTTTTTTAAAAACTTTTTACCAGTTCATCAACGTTTTTGTATATTTTTTTATTAAAAATTAGGTTTCTTGGGTTTTTTATTCAAAGTTGAGATATAGTCGACATCTTGTGAAAACACTAAGTTTTTATTCAAAGGGTTGGTCACGCAATTCATCTTAAGATGACATTAATGTCAATGTTTTGCATTTTTGCACATCTCGTGCAAAAAAGGACTGCGATTGGAAAAGTGCGTCCGCAACAATTATATTTTGGCAATATATCCAATTTTGGCTATGTCAAATGTGCCAAGTTCTCCATGTGATCATCTTTCCTAAAACTAAGTTTCTCCCCATGTAGAGAGTCTATTGTGAACGATTCTAGGAAAGTTGCACACAAGGGAAAACTCCGCACATCTAATGACCAATTTGAGCTAGTGCTTGGTTAGTCTAAATGTGGCCAGTTTTACTCTTGCCCAACTAATTAAGTTAAAACCATAAGGGTTTTTTTCCACTTGTAATGAACGAGTCTAGGAAAGTTGTGCACAAGGAAAATTCCGCACGTCCAATTATTTGGCACTATAGCAACAATTTGGGCTGGTGCTTTGTTAGTCTAAATGTGCCCAGTTTTACTTGTGCCCAACTAATTAAGTTAAAACCATAAGGGTTTTCCTCCCCTTGTTATGAACGAGTCTAGGTAAGTTGCGCACAAGGAAAATTCCGCGCACGTAATATACTCTAACTCAACTTGGCCATATTTGGGCGTGTGTTTTCCCTGTGCCCAACTTTCCTGTAGAATAACTAATAACATAACAGATTCCTACAAATAGCACAATAGAGGAGGAATCGTGTAAAAGCAAGGAAAATCTTAATGTTTAACCATTTGTCTTATCTATTTTCAACTATGGATAACTGAACCCCAAAGAGTCAACCTGTAATTAAATGTACAAAGGGCATGTTTTGATCACGCATCATATACCAACATAGGGTTATCACACGCAGTGCTATTCAGTTTTACACTGGCAGTAGGGCATCGAACTAAAACTTTCTCCCGCCAATGCATAGTCAATAAGCAGCATAAGGGCAACATTTAACAAAAAAAAAGCATTAGCCCTCATCCTATAAAAGCCAAGAAAAGCAGTCAAAAATATAAACAAGAGCCAAATATGAGACGATCGATGGAGTGTGCAAACGGCATACGTGGATCCTGTTCAAAGGCAAGGAGGACAGTTAAGAAAACGGTTTTGCTTCACTGCTTTTCAAATATCACGTCAAGGTTTATTTGAATAGTGGGACTCGTGACCCATCCTCCCAACACATGGCACCTTCAATTATTTATCAAAGATGGCGGACAGACTATGAATGCTTGCAACAGCAGCCTAAAATGGCCAAAAAAGACGAAAATTGCATCATGTTGCCTTGTTGGAATTCGAGGATTTGTAAGTTTTGTTTCTAAACTTCTTAAGAATCACTACCTTGACAATCGATACCATAACATAAAACATGCAAAATCAACAGATAGCCCTATGTGGTCCAAGGACTACCATGTTTAGATGTTTCAGAGTAAATTCTTGTCTTAGACGAAATAAAAATCAGAAAAACTCCTTATAATTAAGATGTGCATGCCAAGTGGACCTCGCCTAATTCTGCCACAACAGATTTTTGAAAATAAAAGTGAAGGTAATGCAATGAAGCGCCGTTACGATATAGCCACTGAACACGTGATGTAAATGAAGCGCCGTCACAATATATAAATATGGGCATTCAGTTTCTAAGTTTTAGCCACGTCAAAACACACAGTCGCATGTTTGTTGACCTCAGTGACCTGGGCAAATTATAACAAACTTGTGTACAAGTTTGTATTCTATTCTTTCTTAAAAGCTATGTGAGCTTGCCAAGATCCACGCCACCTCATCAATACGTTTTTGGGGAATTCTATGGCCTGAAACGCAATCGTTTCCCCATTCATGTTTTAAATTTTAAAATAATTCATGAATTTATCGTTCGAAAAAGTGAATTCGTAATGATATGGCTCGATTTAATATTCATGGAAACAGGAGTTAGCTTCTTGAAAATCGATAATTTGCAGGTGTGCATGCCATTGTTAACTATCGAAGCGCCACAGTGGGAGCATTGGGTTACCAAGAATTGCCTATTAAAATACGTATAATGGCACAGCAAAAAAAATTATCCCAACCTAACAAGACTAGATTTTGATCTTTTTAATGATTCATCTCAAAAGGTACTGGCAACTTTTCACAAATAGAATTGTCCATGATATGAAGAATACAAATTCAGTCCCCCATTCCAACCAGCCTAGGGCATTTTAGACTTACAGTTTTGAAAAGCAATATAGTCACTAGCTTTCGCAAGTTCAATCAATGTTCGTTCGATAGTCGCCCACGCACACATGTGCTGCCCCTTGTGGAAAGTACTGAAAACGAATTATTTTCATCAATCTAGACGTTTTTTTCAACAGGGTGAAATCCCATTGGGCCCTAGAAATGTAGTGCAGTACACAATTCGTCACTTAGGGGAATTCAGTCCAAGGCACAACATAAAAAACCCTTCTTGATGGCAAAGTTTTAGAACACTACAGGGAAAAAAATTGGGAGACAATCCCAATAGGCTCTTCAAGGCAGGTGGGACCTTTTACAATCGTTTTTAGATGCATTACATTGTGCCTCAGTTGAACTTAAACAGTAAATTAGACGACAAAATGGATACTGCATGGTGCTCACTGAAAGTCACCCCGTTCTAGAAAATTAATGCATCACGGTGCATTTGTAGACAGTGGCATCACGATGCATTTGTAGACAGTGGCATCACGATGCATTTGTAGACAGTGGCATCACGATGCATTTGCAGACAGTGGCATCACGATGCATTTGCAGACAGTGGCATCACGATGCAGTTGTAGACAGTGGCATCACGATGCATTTGCAGTCAGTGGCATCACAATGCATTTGCAGTCAGTGGCATCACAATGCATTTGCAGTCAGTGGCATCACAATGCATTTGCAGTCAGTGGCATCACAATGCATTTGCAGACAGTGGCATCAAAATGCATTTGTAGTCAATGGCATTCCAATGGAAGTTTTAAGTTGACTCAAATATGTTCATCAGTGGTCACAGTGACAGTCAATGCATGACTACCAACTATTTGTAATCGACAGTGACATTATTATGAAAGTCCAATGGAATACTGCTAGGTTGCATTTGTTACCACCAGGACATCATTGAAAATTCAAACCAAATCATGCAATTGTTTACGAATAGTTACCATATATACTAAATTGTTTGACAGTGTAATGTCAACATCCACAAATTCCATTTCAAACTGACAGGAAATGGCAAACTCACCATCAACATCCTGCAATGCAAAACGGGTATGCAGTACTGTCGACCAAAACAAAAATATTGAGTCTAAATTTGGCCAATTCCTTATGTGGTCAGGCCAAGTACAACCAGGATTATATTTAAGTATACAGTGATGCATGTGCTGCCTCCTTGGGGGGTCCTTTAGAGTGCATTTTGAATATTTTTGTTAGAAAACCAAGAGATTCTCTTCGACAACATAGTTTCATCCCCCCCCCCATTTGCCCCCTGTGAACAAAGCACTACTTCTGTTGCCCTAACTTTAACCTTACCAATGTATGATAGGAAGGAAAAAAAAAAAGATGAACAGCACGACTAGGACGAATTTCGTTTAATTCATTAAGAGAGTGAATTGCACCAATCGCCCTGTCTCGATAGCAGCGTTAATACGCTTGTGTACAGAGTTAACAGCTTGGAAAGCCTTTTGTCAATTTCCCTATGTTTTTTTATTATTTTACTGCATGCCTAGCAGACCCACCACCATCGTGCAATTTAATACGTTGAAAGCAATTTTTCGTAAATTGCACGATGGGGGTAACGAACCGTGGCTTAAATCCAAGACATTCTGGAGTCTGACGCCCGTTGAAATAAATTAATGCAAATGCGGTCTAAATTCATCCGCAGGAAGCCCCCCAACTCAATTAAATGCAACGTTTGCTTATATTTTGCAAAAAAATATATATCATGTAGGCTTACACGTGCAATAAAATCATCCTAACCAAGCTGCAGCTACTGTGGGCTGGATACTGCGCAAAATAACATGGTTTTTGAAAGCAGCTTCTAAAATTTTATTATATTTAAAGGGTCTTAGCGAGATAAATCACTTATTATCAATTAATCAAACAAGTTTTAACCCTGTCACGAGTTTTAGCTGGTATCTAGACCAATTTTTAAGAATCGGACTAATTGGTTAAATTCCTTTGCATGTGCGCATGCGCGAGTGACGTCATTTCAGCGGATCCTGAAAGTGGCTGAAATTTAGAAGATGAATACCCCCATTCTGAGCAATTCATATCCTAACGATGCTTCATTTACTTAATGTATTCAGTGATTATATGATAACGACGCTTTAGCTACATCATACATTATCTTGTACGTGAAAAATACGTCTTGTTTTTCTCTAAATTTGTCATGGTTATGTAATTTAACATAAAATGTAATTTTAAAAAAAAATTTATTAGCCGATTCTGCTACACAAAGATCACCCACAAGATGAATTCCCACAGCCATTTCTTATAACGGCGCTTAATTTACATCACGTGTTCAGTGGTGATATGGTTACGGCGCTTCATTTAAATTCCACCAACTGGTGGCATTCAGGATGCATTGCCTTCTGCTATGCAAAAATCTGTTTATTAGCATTAAATTTGGCTAAGTCACGCATCTTATTTCGTATAAGATATAATAGATCTCGTGACAGAAGCCACTATTACATTAAAAAAAACACCAGACAAGAAATGTCTTGTGTTCCAATGTTTGGTATTTACTAAATCAATGGAAGTACATTGTATCACGGAACTTTATCTCCAAATATACAACTCTAATTTGATTACTTGAATTAAAACCCTAAAGGAAATGCAAGAAAAATCCATTTTTGGCAAGTTTCTCTCAACACGAGCATTGTTTGGTGTAAACACGATTCCCAAACCTGCATGGCGTTGTTGCATGTACATCTTTTTTCATCGATTTCTACTCCAAACAAGCAAACAATGTACATTCAATATGGCCGCAATAATGTTGTTGAGAAATACACTAACAGCACAGTCTCTCTGTCTTCAATATAACAAGTGATGTATACACGTGCACAGGCTTATTATAATATCGATTGCTATCCGAGACCTAATAAGATGAAAGCTCGGTAAAACTTTTTTTTTATCCTCTAGGGAAATAAAAGTCCAATTAATTTAACAAAATTTTCCCCCACTAAATCTCGGACTTCATCCAAAATTCATACAAATTTTTTTTTAAAAAAACAGGAAAAAATGAAGCTTCTTTCCTTACAGATCCCAAAATACAATATGAATATTTGCAGAAATATTTGCAGGAAATAAATAATATATTAAAACAGCTGTAGTTTCACAATGGCAATTTTCAAAATGACAAAACCCACTCTCATTAATTCCCTATAAATGACCATTAGTATAAGCTGGTATTAATATCTAAAGGAATAATTATAAAGGATTAAAGGGTCCTAGGCTGACATATCATAATCTCCAACCTAATGGAACTACGAAACATCCCTGGTGGGAACCAAACACGATATCTGCATGAAATTCCACCCATAACCTGGTTGGGATTTTAGTAATGTTCAACCTAATAGGTCTTTAGTAATCGTGGATTAAGCATGACGTTAATGGTGTTTTATCCATGATGAATTATAGAGGATCTTTAAACGACTTAAGAACGTGACATCATTTCAGTAAAAAATCGTTATTTGATATGAATATATAATTTCTTAAATATGTTTTCAAACAACATCACATAAGAAGTAATTTTCTCACTAACGACGAGACATGCACCCCTGTAGCGCAGGTAGGAAGAAGGTTGGGAAGGGCAATGCCCTTTTACTAATCCCCGTATAATTGAACGAATGAATAAAAGACCACACCCAACTGGCATGCCATCGCCCTACATTTTAATAATCGAGGCGAAAATGAAAAAGGTTACATTTTCAAATTATAACACGTTTAGCTAAATGCAAATAAACCAACTGGAATAGGAAGGACACACAAAAAGTGTGATTTATGAAATCTCGGTGGAGATAACACGTAAACGAGCAATGACTGCTAATTTATACATCCCAAAAGTGCATTCATTAAAACGCAGCTTATACATGTATATTTTACATATATTTGAAATTAGCCCTCAAAACGTTAAAATTTCTAATAATTCCAATAGACACTCAATTTATTATCTAAATTTTATAAAATATTGGATCGAAATTTCAGCCTTACCACAAAAAAATGTGTCTGAGGACATAATTGCTGAAAATTGAATTGGTCTAATATGTCTTAAGTCACTTTTAACAAAATTGACATTTTATTATAAAACTGGGATATTAGAAGTAATGCATATAAAATGAGTGAGTAAGGGGATGTGTCCTAGCTTGCATTGCACTGAAGATTATTTACAAATTGTATCGACTTTTAAGTCTAATTGAACTGCATTCATTACTTAAACATTTTAGTTTCATGCACAAGGAACCCATAAACATGATGACAACCAAAATTTAATCTGCTACTGAAATAGACTCGCCTATGCACTTTATTTTATGAAGTTAATGCCGTAAATCAACATACACGCAATTTATTAGGACCTATCAAATGTACACAACATTAACGTGCCTCGGGGCAATTAATTCGGCGATATCAGAAGAGCCACTGATCATTATTAGACTGATTATTTAATGAATTACGTTCGTAACTACTACTGATGAGTCCGAAACTCTATTATTATTTCGTGATCAAATCAATTCATTTAATGATTAAAAACATTGCACATGCAACATCCATGGGGTATCCTGTAATGTTCAATGATCTACATATAAAGTTTATTTCCTTTTTTCAGAGCATTAATTGATTAATTATGATATCGGTCTCCTAAGGCCATTCGTTTGAGAGACATAAAATATGTATTTATAAGGTCTTCGTATAGTATTAAGTTGTATTTTATGACCCTTACTGACCTCAAATTGCAACGATGTATTCCCAACACCTGCGTATCTGAAGGCTGGATTATATGAAATTGCGGTAGTAAACATGAAGGCCAATATAAATGTAGGATAAAACCACGTTAATTAGGGAAATTAGTACACCATTAAGTCATAAGTTAACAATCAGACATCTCAATTAAAAATGGTGTACATACACTAGCTGTAAACATTTTTTAAAGACGGCCATATTGGAAAATGGCGTCATGACTCATCTACACCATAGTCTTTATACCATAGTATCGACCATCAGCTAGTGACTTATGAAGGATTCTAAAAAGGGGAAATTTCCTATTTTGCAGCTGTATATCCACTGCCTGAAATAATAACCTGTCTAAAATAATATTTTCCCAGGTCCCAAGAGTATTATATTAGACAGGTTCTACTGTATTCACATCTCAGAGTTCAACTGGTAAATTTTGGTAATAGTTTCTTTCATCCCTTTCCGAAATGCAATAATATAACAAAGGTCTTCTTTTAGTACTATAGTTACGAACGTATTATGCCAAGTGCATGCTTTTTGGCATCGAGTTCATTGCAATATTGACAAGATAATGCGAATATAAAAGCGGCACCCAGGTACGTAAACCAATGTATTCGTGTATATACAAATGCATTCTTGTGTGCCATTCGCTTAGTTTTATAGCAACAAATTGCCGCTGATAAATGCGCACTGTCCAAATAATAGGCCAGAAAATCGATAGAAAAGTTGGCCTTTTAAAAGTGCATGTTATCGTGCATGCATTTAAATAATTGATGTAAATTGTGGTACAATGTTACAGCACAATAAAAAAAAAACGTCGTCCAGTATACCCTGGCATTCAAAAACAATTAACTTTCAAAGGGTGTTTCGCACGGAAACGGAAATTATACAGAATTCTTCAGTATACTCAGTCTTTCAATTATGCAATGCAATTAGTCCGAGTGCATCGGTGTTCGAAAATCATCGAAAAACACGAAGGTTCAATTTTAATTCAAGCACGAATGCATTTTTCATTTGCATTTAAACCCATGTGAATAGGGCCTAGGCCTTTATGAAACGCAGTCCGCCATCTTTGTGAACCAAGCTCACTAAAGCGCACTGCATTGCATTTGCATATTATCTGGAAGGGAACGCCTTTGAGTTTATAAGCAAAGGACCCTGAAGGTACATTGTATGTAGAGAAATGCATCAAAGGACCCTACAATAATATAACAAAAAACATGCATCCGTTTTGATACTTTTTATTTCGTGGACATCTTAATTATATTTAGGTGAATGGTGCCCATATAGCCGTGTGACATCAAATTATTCATCTTAATTAGCAGAACCAAATAAATAAACCTAATAATGCGTACATTTATAACTTCGGACACTAATTAACTAATTTAGCTAATGAGTGAAAGCTTGATGTGGTACTGCATTTACACTTATTACAAATGCAACCTCTGTATTTAAAGAAAAAAATTTTCCTTTCTTAATGAATATACTAAAGTACACCATACAATGCAAATCCAACCTCTGTATTTAAAGAAAAAAATTCCCTTTCTTAATGAATATACTAAAGTACACCATACAATATATACATCTTACATAGTGACCGGAAGTTGATGTGCACGAGGAAAGCCAACTTACCCAAATATTGGCCAGATTTGGGTAAGTTGGCTTTCCTCGTGCACAACTTCCGGTCACTATGTAAGATGTATATTTTATGGTGTACTTTAGTATATTCATTAAGAAAGGTAATTTTTTTCTTTATTTACAGAGGTTGCATTTGCAATAAGTGTAATTGCAATACCACATCTTTCACTCATTAGCTAAATTAGTTAATTAGTGCATGAAGTTATAAATGTACGCATTATTAGGTCTGGCCAATATTTGGGCTAGTTTAGGTTAGGTTGAAATAGATTATAGTTCTGCCCATATGATGAGCCAAATTCAGCCAAATTCAGCAAAATTCGTAGTGACGGAGACTGAGAGGAGCCAATTTCCTGTTTGACCGGCACTTAACAACATCTCTGTCACAGGATTATTTTAGACAGGTAATTCTACGGTGGTATTTCAGATTAGTTTTGGCTAGGCTAAGCTAAGCTTGGCCAGGCCAAGTTATGTCAGTTTAAGTCAGGTTATGCTTGTTATATTAGGTTAAAATTTGTTAGGTGTGCGGAGTTATTCATGTGTGCAACTTTCCTGGAACCATCTTATAGTACCTTTTTCATCGTTCAGTCCTATAGATGGCGTATATGGGCGCATATTGGAAATGGCGATGTCAGGCTGAATTGCTAAATTACCAGAGCACGGCACGCACATCAATGCTTGTGATTTAATGGTCATCATATTTCATTTTACACTGTAAAAAAGCCAGTTATGTTTTCTGTATAGCTGATGTTGCAGTCTATTTCATCCCAACCCATTCGCCTATTAAAGCGCTCCTTTAATAGTTTATACGTTGCGTGTTAAATGCCCCGGATAAAGTATGTTTTAAACCTTTACAACCAGTACACCCAACTGATTTTCATATCTTAATCAGATTAGATTTTTTGTAGCTCGGTAAGGAAGCAAAAGTAAAAGTATATAGCACGAGTTTTTAACCCGTTTTACAGCCTAGTTACATCCTTTATCAGTTTTCACGTTTCCACACCGGTGATTGTGGGAGACTTATGTTTGCATTAAGGTTTGTTGCCTTTCTGATTTCAAAACAAATTATTCTAGATAGATTATTATACTCCTTCAAAATCAACGTTCCGTAAATTAGCTTATTGAAGCTTTAAAAGCAAATTACGACTTAAGCTTTCGGGTCGTTTAAATACACTTGTAAACAGATGCTTTAAATTGAATTTCTATAACTTCTTAACCTTATAGAAATTGCTCGATTTAAATAAGATTAATTTTTCCTATGGGGATTTACAATTTAACTGGATATTTGAAGCTAAGGAAACTTAAATGGACAGGAAAATACAAGTTGTTACCTCATAAGCTTAAATGTTATTTATAAAAATGCACTTCCTATTTTTCGAGTTTTCAGTAATACACCTTGTAGTTTCTTTGAAGATTTTCCCCTACCGTCTTTTCAGCACCACAAGGCCATTCGTGTTTACGTAAACTTGTCACATTTCAGCAAAACCAGTGACAATTTTTCCTTTGAACTTCAATGTTGATTTTTGCCAGTATAATTTGGTGGATGAAATTAGCACGTTATAATCTTACATGAGACCTGCAAGCCTGCAACTACTTAACTCTGGTTTGCTTTTGAAAAATGTGCCCTTCCTTGTCCAATCCCTTGCAAAAAACATTTTTTGGTTGAAAAATCCGTCTACAACTAGAATATTCTAGTTTAATATTCTACCCAAATCTGCCCAATTTAGTTTAGGTTAATATAATAGGTTAAATACGTAATGTATATTGGTTAAAAAAACATTTGGGTATGAAATATTCAAAGGTGGGCACAAAAATGGACACTACAGGGTGGCTGTAAAGTCTCGGGTAAGATTAGGTTACTCAAATGACCAATCAATTGAACAGCTGGGTCATTAGGCATTTGACCCACATAAAGGCCGTATCACACTACAGGCTGGCGCTGCAGCTGAAGCTGGGGCTGGCATTGCTGTTTATGGATCGCCAATCACACTAGTAAATTCTAGTGTGAAATTAAAAAAAAAAGAAAAGCAGCAGCAACCA
>JAQGCC010005388.1:0-11599 GCA_034698905.1 Xestoiulus laeticollis
AAATTTCACATGCACAATGTTGCCAGATTACAATTCTCATTTTTCCCTAACAATCGTTGCTGTCGACATACGGAGTTATGGAATATTTTCGATTGTTCTTGCCTGAACGATAAAATGTCGACAATTTGGCAACTGTGGTACCGAATTGACTCAAAATTCGAGCTTCTGCTTATAGTAGCAGAAACTTAGGATTGGAAACTGTGGTACGGGGGTACGTTTTTCAGGCAAAACCTCAACCCATGTGATAAAAAACATACATACCAATATACGGTTTTTTCCTTTGATCGAGGGGGTTTGCCTTGCTAATTTACATGTTAGTTTTCATGTAATAAAATTCATTGACTTTGGAATTTTAAGAGTAATTAAAACGTGCATGAAAAGAAATTTGCATATTCTTAGACCATGTGACACTAGGGGGTCATTCAAAAAGGTGCGTCCTTGTTAGTAAACTCAAAATGCAACGTGTCGTACCTGTAATTTTACATTATTTTTTGTTCATATAATTTGTTTACTTAAAATACACAAAATTTGTGTTTGCTTTAAGAAATCATAATTTTTCACTTGCACATATGTATAAACGTGTTTGCACATTTTCCCTTCAAATTACTTATTGGCCAAAACAATAATTATAAAAGTTGTCAAAAGAGCCCATACTTTTCGAAATGTCCTCGTGATAAATTTGCATATTTCTGGGTTTTTATCACAAATATCAACCCCCGAGAACAAAGGAAAAAACCGGATGAGGTATGTATTTTCAGATATCAACCTCACCACATAGGATATGAGATATATATATGTATATACCCAGACTATTTTTTTCCCCTTAGTTCGTTTCATTTCAGTTGACCCTTATGTATGTCTCAGGAATTTTAGTTGCCCTTGGTATGTCTCAGGAGTTTTTGTTGACCTTGGTTTTTCTCACAAATTAAAACAACAAAAAACAATAGAAAAAAATTCTCACGGTATATATTTTCAGATATATACCGACCCCCATGCGATATGAGATATACAGTATGTGTATACCATGAGAATTTTTTCCCCTTGGTTCGTTTCATTTTGGTTGACCCTTGGGTATGTCTCAGTACTTTTGGCTTACCCCGGGTTTTTCTCACAAATAAAAACACCAGAAAACAATTGAAAAAAATTCTCCTGGTATAAATATTTAAGAGTAGGTTAACCCTACTCAATTAAACCACAATTCCACAGAGCCTTCAGGTTAAAGTGGTATCTTCAGTCTACTACTAATTTTAACAACCTTTTACTGGGTTTTTCCTCCATTGCAGATCAGCAAGGGTAAACCATGTTGATGATCTTATCTTACATTTATAGAAACTAAACTTCTGCTAACCTGGCTAATTTTATTTTGTATTAATTTACTTAACATAACCTTAGAAGTTTTCGCCTCTCAGGGACTGCGCCCCACAAACAGACCAACAACAACAATACTAATAATGAATATTTTAATTTCTGTCAAAGGCCTTTCAAATGTCTGCATGTATTGGTTAAGTTACGGATTTGAAAGGTTTTTAAAAAAATACATGTATTAAAGATAAGAAGGTCCTTACCTATTTTTGAAGATCTTCGACACCCATTCCCATATTTTGTTTAAATTTAAGAAGATCCAAGAATCCATTCATGTGAAAACAACTGTAGCACTAGGGAATCAGGTGTCTGCGTTTTCACAAGTTAAAGAGGGTCAAAGTTCACAGGTCGAATTGGAGTATGATGTCATGGGGGAAAATATTAGAAGATTAAGTAGATAATATCGAAATCTTTGCCTTTGGCATAGTAGAAGGTAATCTAAAAATTAAAAAAACAAATTAATTACCCCATTAAGTAATCAATTTCCCTGACTTTTCCAGATTGTAAAATAATATTTCCTGACCATTCCTTAGACTAAAAATTCAAAAAACATTTCAATATTTCAATAACCACTATTTTAAGAAGCAATTTACAATTTTCCGCAAATGGCATTGAGTACATGTTTGTTTCACACAAACCCATTAAAAGGGGAATTCCCCATTTCCAACTGCAGGGTTGGCTGAGTGCAGATTCACTTTAGTGATACCGAATAAATGAATTCTCGATAATAACTGGTTAAGTGAAAACAAAGCAAAGAGTTGAATTTCTCTGGCTATAAGATAATAAATCAATTTTTCCTGCTTAGTGCAGGTGAATAGATTACACTGGCAATTTCATGTTTTCCAGGTTGTATGTTAGTTTAATCACAGGTATAAAAATATAATAGCTCGACAGGCAATATTTATAGGTCACAAGAGTACATTATCTAGATAAAAAAGCCAAGTGTGATTTCGTATTCCCAGTACGATGCCATGGCGATAGGAAAATTTATTTCTATTTGATTTCTGATTTAGAAAATGCGATTTCAGTGAGGGTCCATTAAATATGCACATGTAGTGCGTGCACATTGCTCATTCACATCCTGTGGTAGCAATAAAATACTAAATACGATTGCGTGCATTTCTTATTAAAATCTGTGGCTGAAATTCACATTGCATAACAGCTGTAAAGCAATGGGTTCAAAGTGAGTTTTTCTGCAAACTTCAAGTACATGTAGTAAAAAAGCGTAAAATTGTCATTGGCATAACACCTATCATTCCTTCAGTTTTCTCCAAGCAACCTTATGCAGTCTTTCAATATCCCTTAGGACTGATATCAGCTTCATCAAACATTCATGAGATTCAACCTGGGCTTTTTTTCCTATAGGTGTCAAATACACAAACCAAGAAAATGAATAAAAGTGTCTCCTTGGCCTTAGCAGAACGGAGATTTAATTCTGCCCTTTCCTTTATTGAATGTGAAGACACTGTTTGAGAATTCTACGAGAAATCCATTTTCAATTTCAATGCAATGTCTTTTAGGATCTTATGTCTAACCTCTGTTCTTGGGCGCTCAAACAGGACTTCTAACCAGAACTAAAATACAAGAATTATAAGAAAATCAATTTCTGAGACACGTTTATATAAATTCTTCTGCGTATTACAAATATGTTAGTAGTATAAGAGAAGTCACTTCTGTCTCACAATTATAATAGTAAATCATAATGGTTGTAAAACATTTATCTTAAAAATAATTAATCTACTTATCCTATTGCAATTTATATTTTAATTCTAAGAAATATTCAATTTTTACATCTTCCCAAAATCAAAATTTCAAGACGTTATAAAGAATTATAGAAGAGATACAGAAATAGAAGAAGATGTTATAGACATTAGTAATTTCTTATAATAAAAATCTTTGAATTGAAATCAATACATATGAAGTTATCATTTTTTAATATTTTTAATAATATTGTTCATCATTTTCTCCAAATACTTTAGGATGTATTTTATCATCACATTTTTTTATTTGTTTGTTTTTTTATAAGAAAAACCTGTCAATGATTTAATATTGAAAACAAATATTGATTCTTCCATTTGCTATCATTATTAATCATTTTCTAAAGTTTTTAAGAAACTTTATCAAAAATTTGATATATATATATATGTAAAACATGTAAAACAAAAATATAAACCAATTACATTTTCTTGTAATTTTAACTTCAAATATTGCATTAATTGCATAATTAATTTAAATCAATTTTCAAATTTCAAATTTAAAAACGATCTTTAAAAATACGGAATTTAAAGCAAATTGAAACTTAAGCAAAAAGAATTTTATCACACTGTAAATCACAGCTGTGAATGATTTACTATTTAATCGAGAAATTTTACATCAATGGCATTTTACGAAATACATGTAACTAGATTTAACTTTAACATTAGAATATTTTGGAAGAAATCAATTGTAACTAGAGCAAACATTAAAAATTTGTTATTTCTAAGACAAAAATTTGCAAATCATACAATTATAGAAGAAACTCAACGAAATAAGAAGAAATAGGGAAGCCAAATATAGCAACTAATACAATTTCTAAAACAAAATCAAGAAAAAAATAGTTAAAAACTCAACAGTTGAGCCCCTAAAAGTGCAATTGTGCCCATGAGACAGAGGTGCCCATTGCTCCTGATGTGTTTTTTCACAAAATTGCACATTTTGTCCTACTTTGCACTACATGCACATTCATTCTTGTTATGGGCAATAAAGAGTAGTGAATCGAAACTGGCTTGTACCACAATTGATTTAGTTGAAAGTGAAATTCCCAATGTAGGTTTTTCTAACCTTTATGTCCCCTTATTTACAGGTAGTGGTGACAAAAATTCACAATGCACAAACTTGTTTTCAAATAAAAAAAACAGCACAAAACATTGAACAGTAAGCAACAACATGTTTTTTTAAGTAGAGAAGTTAAAGGAACGCATTTGGTTAAATCTAATTTATTATTGATAATTCTATGGTATTTTTCTTAAAATTTATGTCATTAAAATTACATTCAATGTTTAGCAAAATGTCGAATATTTCACAAGCATCATTAATTAGTTATAGAAAGTTGTAGAATTAGACTTTGGCCTAGAAGTTATAAATTCATTATTTTTATCATCCTTTAAATTGTTAATTGATGAATATATTATTAATTTGATTAATTTATTAATAAAGTTTGTTTCAAAGCAACATAGTGTTCAAGTATTTTTTTACTTTTATTATAGAATTATTAAAAATCCATGCAGTGTTATCCCAAAAATTAAATTTTCAACTTCCCATACTTTTCCAGTTTATCTCAATTTTCCCTGACCATCCAACTACTAAAAATGCAAAAATATGTAACTTACAATATGCCAAACAAGTTTTTGTCAGGTTACTCAAAGAAATTTTATCATAAAATAATTTAAAATATTCAGCAAATAAGCAACTCAACTTGGCCAGTTCAACTTGGTATCACACAAACTATCATTAATAGTTTTTCCTCATTTAGTACTAAAATTAAAATTCATACTAATTTAGTTAATCTCATAACTAAGTTAGTTTTAATTAATTGGTTAGCAAATATCTGTGATTAAATTGTTGTACAAGTGGACAACTAGTAAAAACCAGTCCAAAACATTGTCAATATTTATTTACTATAATGATATTAAAAGATAAAAACCAAATATCCCATTTCTATAGAAACAGGTCTGACTTATTCCACCATATCTTGATTTTGAAGATAACTTATAATTGGTAAATTGAAAACAATATTTATATCCAATTTCCCTACTTTTTTCAAATAAATCACTTTTCCTTGCCCCTACCAGGTCTATAAAATTGGACATCCAAAAAATTGTCCTTGTCGTTGACAATCTTGCTCCAAATATGTCCACAGACGTCCAACGACATCCAAAGACGTCGAACGACATCCAAAGACGTCGAACGACATCTAAAAACGTCCAAAGAAATCTAAAGACGTCCAACGACATCCAAAAACGTCGAAAGACATCCAAAGAAATCCAAAAAAGTCCAAAGTATCTGTGTTTAAGATCCTGAAGAGCAATTCCTTTTCGTGCAGGGTCAAAAGGTTATAAAGTCTCGTTTTAGGTCCTTGTAAAAAGATCTCTATGAAATCTGGTCATGTAGAAATGCTGAAGTGCACAACAAACAGAATAAAAAAAAGTGGACTTTAAAAGTGCTATTCTCCAGTGGTTTCATCTCAGCCTCTGGGTTTTCCCCTTTTGTTTCCTGGAAACAGTCATAACAAATCACAGATTGGCCGCACATTTTCTGAAAACCTGGGTGACTCTGGGATTTTCGAGATACCGAGGCAAATGCCATCAGAAAACCGCTGCACACACTTAAAATGAAGCTCCCAGGGAGACTTGTCAAACGGTAAAACAGGGTTCAAATTCAATAGGAAACCGCAGACGAAAAAAAAAGAGAGCCTACTTCCCATCTCTGGTTATATGGTAAAAAAAAAGCAGTGTTAAGTGCACTACAGGGCAGTGGCACTGAACGACAGCCAGAGCAAATATTTTATCGTGTTTCCAGTGGGTGGGAGGAAATAATGCACGGTCAAGCGATGGTCAAGCACTCAGTCATGGGTCACTTATCGAGGACCCTGGCACAAAGAGCAGGTTACTTAATCTAGGAGAAAAACGTCATGACTTTTTTTTTATCTGTTCATGTTTATAAATGTGGGATTATATGGAGATATAGCAGTACGTTAAAAATGCTTAACGATTACGATTTTGTTTCGGGAAAACTGATATACGCATGCGCGGGGATGACGCTTATATTACTGTTTATAGGATGAACCAGCATGCCGAATTCATATCGGCATTTTAAAAGTTGGTGACGCCACCTCGCGGGTAGTAGGGTTACTCAAACGACTTTTTGTACCAAATGGGCAATTTAACTTTTCACAAATATACAGGGTGGTACAAAACAAAAAGGATAAACCAGAGCCATATTGTATCTCCACAAAGGCGGCAGAACAATGATGCATGGTGTAGCATGTGCTATTGCAAGAATTTTGTTAGGGGTAGTATACACATATAACAACTCGATTTTATGAACTTTATCTTGGTATGTATCGAAAGGGACGAAACCAAAGGCATGAAAATTTGCAAAAAGTGGACAACATTTTTGTGCTACCCCACATAGTGTGAAGTTCAATCAGCACGTGCTTCTGGCTGACATTGGACAAAAGTTTTCAAGGTCAACTTGACACTAACTTCTGCAACACCTCTGTAAATTGGATATTAGGATGTGACTAATTATGAAAGCAGAATCTACTTCACAGCATAATTACAAAGAATACAGGTGAAAGTATTTAAACAGCAAAAAACCTGCAAATTTTCCATTAAAAATCCCTAAGTAATAATAATTAACGTTATTTGTAAATTGGTTATCACCATTTTATAAATACTAATGTGTGCCTCGATAAAGGCCTAAATTTGTTGAACTTTGCCCCTTAAAGTTGGCAAACACTGCAATCAAGTATGCTATACAGAGAAGCTTGCATAGATTTAGGCCTACAAATAAATACAAATATTTTTGGGCAATTTATTAGAAATCTTAATCAATTTCTGCTCATTTTCTGCAATTAATGCTAAATTGTAAATCAAATCATTGATCCAAAATTAAAAGATAACAAAAAACAATTAAGGAAAAAAATTGCTTCCCAATTCAACTTCCTCTGTATATTTAAAACAACTTATTAATATTCAAAAGCCTTCAAGCATATACACAAATAATCAATAACCTAGCCTTTTATTAGGGAATAATTTTGCATGCATCTTTTATCAACAGGATCTACTCGTTTTTAACAACTAAATATGTTGACACGGAAATACATTTAAAATATATAACAGTACAACTTGTATTTAGGAAATAATATACATTATATCACGACTTATGCGATTTTATATTATATATTCATGCGAATATTTGCATATCTATACTAGGCAATAAACATGCAAATTAAGTTCAAACATGTTATTTCCAAATGATTTTATATATACTAGATTGCATTGCATCAGCAATATTCTATATATTCTGTATAATTTGTACATTATACTGAGAACACAAATAAATTTCCAACTTTTCCCTAACTTTTCCAGATTTTAAAACAAACTTCTTCCTGAAGTTTACAAAATAATTACCTTCTCCTGTGTCTTCCAGGTATACATGTATCTAATTTCCCTGACTCTTTCAGATATATATAATTTTCTTTACTCTTCCTGCTATCTCTAATTTCCCAGACTCTTCCAGGTATATCTAGTTTCCCTGACTCATCCAGGTATATCTAATTTCCCAGACTCTTGTAGGTATATCTAATTTCCCTGACTATTCCAGGAATCAATTTCCCAGACTCTTCCAGATATATCTAATTTTCCAGACTCTTCCAGGTATATATAATTTCCCTGACAATTCCAAGTTTTATATCTCAGTGGGACCTCTCTGTGATACACCAGTGCCATTAGGGAAGTCTCCCTGACTATTCCAGGTATATCTAATTTCCCTGACTCTTTTAGGTATATCTATAATTTCCCTGACTATTCCAGGAATCAATTTCCCAGACTCTTCCAGATATATCTAATTTTCCAGACTCTTCCAGGTGTATATAATTTCCCTGATTCTTCCAGATATTCCTAATTTCCCTGACTCTTCCAGATATACCTAATTTTCCTGACTATATATATCTAATTTCATTGACTTTTCCAGGTATATCTAATTTTCCTGACTCTTCCATGCATATCTAATTTATATGACTCTTCCAGATATATCTAATTTCCCTGACTCTTCCAGATATACCTAATTTTCCTGACTATATATATCTAATTTCATTGACTTTTCCCGGTATATCTAAGTTTCCTGACTCTTCCATGCATATCTAATTTATCTAACTCTTCCAGGTATATCTAATTTCCCTGACTCTTCCAGGAATCAATTTCCCTGACAATTCCAAGTTTTCCAGTTTAGTTGTACCTCTGTGATACGCCAGTACCATTAAGGAAGTCACCAATTTCAGATTCCAGATTCCCATAGCAGATTTCACCAAAAAGCGTGCAATTTTATTAGTTATTTTGAAAGAAACGAGGGGTGGGTTAAAGATGTTCACCACGTACATATCCTGAATAGTGTATAGATAAGTTCAATCACCGTAACCTTTAATAACAAAGATAGTCGTATAGCAGGAACTGATCAATGAATTGATATTTTCAGAAAAATGCGTTATGTATGCCATTGGATGTGGGGGTGGATTGGAAGGGGGGAAGGTGGTTTACAATAGTCCATTTGCTGAATAAAAGACCAAGGGTGTGATGGGTGGTGATGGAGAAAACGCTTGCCGATGATGTCTTTGGGGTGGTGGAGGGTTAAAAAAGAGAAAGACGGATGAGGATTTGTGTGTAAAAGCTTGGGAGGGGAAAAACCAGTTGGATGAGTGCAAGATTTCGGTCGAGACACCAGAAAGTATCAATCCAATAATGGCAAAAGCAGAAAAAGAAGAAAAAAAGGGATGAAGCAAATCACACCAAAAAAAAAAAAAGATTTAAGCGTACAAAAGATGTGAGGGGGGGGAGGGTGAAAAAAAAGATTGTGGGGGGTGACTACGATAATAAAAAAATGAGTGGGTCTATATAGTTATAGTAACTTCCTGAATGTCATAGCAAAAGGAGGAGTTGGAAGATATAGCAGTTAAAGAAATTCCCCTCCTGAATATCGAATTCTTGCGATGGTTAGAATTTGTAGCAATTCTCGTAAAAGTCATCGCAAATCTTTTTCAGACGACGCTTTTTGGTCCACCCCAAATGGACGATGGTCAATTCGAACATACATCAACTTTTCTCCCATTCTCTTGACCGCAATTATTTAGGCCATCCGGAGGAAGTCTGCCAGAAATTTAGGACATCATTAAAAACGGCGATGTTACGATCACTGAAATTTTGTTGAAAGCATGAGGATTAGCACAGAAGTCCTTAATATACAAGAAACACTGAAAACTGGCTCTCGATAGAACTAACAGCCCGATATAATCAACAGAGTGGCTGGTCTCAACCAAATGTCTATACCTCTCATGTAATAGCCTCTCGGTAAAACAAACGTTAGCCCGAAAGATATGGACATGAGGATGTGATGTCACAAAATATCTAAACGAGATAGAAAAGAAAAATGTGAGGCCAGATTGCAATGTGAGGAACATGACGTGATAACAGAGTGAACCCTGTGCATGCATCGGCTATGCTAATCTATTAGTCTGTAAACAGATAGCTTATAAGTCATAATATTCATGCAATAGGCTTTCAATATAACGAACCGCTCGATATAACGATTTTCACGTATTAGCCTCATTTGGCCGGTTTTACCAACGCTGGTAAAATCTGTGGTCAAGTAACCTGTAGTCAAACCTTGACCACAGTTTGACCTCCCGGACAGTTGTTTGGATTTTACCAACTGACCTCTGTTGGTAAAACCGAATCGGAGGACAAACTGAGGTCAACTGCAGTTTGACCAGAGGTTAAGTTTAACCTTCGTTGGTAAAACCGGCCATTAGTAAAACGAACTTTCTGTATTACGAACCGCTGGATATAAGGAACAGTTGGGCCGGTCCCTTAACTATCCCACAATAGTATTGATTTTTTTTATTATAACGAACGACAATATTCGATGTCATAGGTCAGAGCCAAAGAGCATCCTGTTGTGTCGTACGTAAGATTCGTATTTTCATTGATTTTAAGAATTGGTTTTAAAAATTAATATTTTAAAACATTCTAACGCATATTTAAGGAGTACTCAAAACACTGCAAAAGCAGCTTTAGTGTTTACTCTCTCTACAGCATTTGGCAAAAATTGTATCCCCGGTGTTTAATAGAGGACAGAAGTACAGTTGGGGTAAAAAACTATGGCATATTTCAGAAGCTAAAAACTGCTAGGTGTCATAAAAAATCATTAAAAAATGAGTAAATTAAAACAGACTTCTCAGTATTACGAACGAATGTCCCATCCCCTTGGCGTTCGTTGTATCGAGAGCCGACTGTAGTCAGTTATATATTAATAATTACACCAACGCTGTAACACCAATTTAACATACTTGCATTGATTATGGGAGCTGTAAATTACTCCTGTTCTAGGCATTGGATTAACATAAGAAAATAACAAAAGACACAATGTAAATTTCCATGCAAAAAGTGCACATACTTAATTAAACTTTGAAGCAAATGCATTCACTGACAATTAAGCCCTCCAGCTTGCATATTTACCTTGTGGCGTATCACGCTGATCTGAAAATCATTTGAAGCCAGTAAAACGGTGGGGTAAAAGGCAATTTCCGAGGGTTCAACTCCATAAATGTAAGATAATTAATTATTTGAGCGAAAGGATTTCTTTGGCACCTTGTAATATACACAATAGGGTGTACGTTAGCTTTTATCAGTGACAGATGCAATCTGCTGAACGCATTATTTATAATGAAAAGTCATTTAGGAAATAGGTTGTATGGGACATGAATGACACGTGCATGCGCCATTAAAAATTAACATAATGAAAGGTCTTATATTGAACGATAACACTTGTGGCGTTTTCGTTACGAAAATGTGGCCTCTGGGTGACATTTGGCCATGTTTAGAGCTGGTTGCACAGAGATTACGTTTAATTATAAAACTCATGCGCCACTTCTCACAACAACAGCCATGTTGCTGAGGTGATGTTATTCAACAATCTAACTTATTACCATTTAAATTGAACCTAACGTAGCAAACCCACAATTTTAATTCAAATCAACGTATTTACTCGTGTATCGGCCTCACCCCTATCGGAAAAAACAGTATCGGCCAGTATAAAAATCATAATGGTTTATACTGGTACCATTCAAAATCTTGTTGGTAAATACTGGTTCGAATAATATATAGAACTATATGGTGTTAAACTGGCCACCTATACAATATGATACTGGTAATGCAAAACCAGTATATAATGGCAAAGCTTTTACTGCATGGTATCCAATATAATAACGATAATGGTATATAAATGCTCAAATGGCCAGTTGCACCAACTGAAGTGAAAATCTAAGGTTTACTAACCTCGGGTTAAAATATAACTCCTGGTTAATCTACAAGTTAGCTGTATGTGTTGCACCAATTTGCACCCTTGTGGCCGGTTTTACCAACGCTGGTAAAATCTGTGGTCAAGTAACCTGTAGTCAAACTTTGACCACAGTTTGACCTCC
>JAQGCC010005389.1:0-11596 GCA_034698905.1 Xestoiulus laeticollis
ATATAAGGTGAGTTTGTTCTATAAAATCGATCCGTGCCGACCATAGGGGTACGCAATTGGAGGGTAGTACGCTATATAGAGGGCCGTTATATACTGGTTTCACTGTAATTTTATCTGCGAAGGACGTTTTGACTAACCATAACTGAGAAAGGGGCAAGCAGAGCTGCGGGGTTTCCTTCTTTCACTGGATGGCGCTGCAATACGCTGAAGGCCTCGTGGGAAAATGCGATGGAAAAGTCGATGGCATTCATACGTTCCTCAGTCAGGGTCAAAAATGCAGCTGCTAGGTCTACTTGCTGAATAAAATAAGACAAAGTCAAATTTCTCTATATGCAAGAAACAATTATAGCCAAAGTTCCACTCTTTCATAATGTTTAGTCCACACCAAAGCAACATTTCAAGTAATGTGAGACTTGAGACAAGTTTCATGAAATATTTCAACAAAAAATTGTCTTTGAAACATTATTGCGGAAATTTTTTTGGAAAAAATAATTCTTTCACAAAATATTTCGTGAATCCATAAAGTGTAGATCTACTTCAAAAAAAAAAATATGTTGCCAGTCATCAGCGCATGTGCAGTGGGCTGCTCAATATCAATTAGTTTTTCCACGTGTACGTGGAAACTGGCTAACTAGACTCTGGAAATAAATTCAGGTATTTATTTGTTTTATCGAATCTTTTAATACATGAAAAGATTTTAACATTTTTTGAAAGACGTTTAAATTATTTAAAACACCGAGGAATTTTAAAAAGGCCTAAATGCCGCCTCGACACAATAGCACTAATTAAATACATGTAGTAAATATATTAAAAGATTCAATAAAACAAATAAATACCTTAAAAGGGTTGCATACCAGGATAAGCCTTTTTTTCCTAAATTATTTTTTAATTTAATTTTGGAAACTGATGCAACATGTGCAGTTTGTGCACATGTATATGTATATTACATTTCATGGAAATATGTCTGTAAAGTTTATAATTGTAGAGGATCTGGTAAACTTTACAGACATAGTTCCATGAAATGGAATATACATATATTTAAACAAAAAATGTAAACAAATAATAGAATATTTATGCTAGGTCCTCGTATATTTCATTTGTTCCTATCAGTTTCCAAAATTAAATAAAAAAATAATTTAGAAAAAAAAGGCTTATTCTGGTATGCAACCCTCTTAATTTCCAGAGTACAGACAGCCGCGTTTATTGAGCTGCAAATTTAATGTAGGACTACAATGTACATGTGCTTTAAACAGCAGACGACCACGCATGCACAGGTGGTGCGCTAAATAGAAGGACGCTATTTACAGGTGTTGTTGTAAAGAGGTACGCTATTTACAGATTGTGCTGTGTAAAGGGACGCTACTTACAGGATTTGTTGTAAAGAGGTACGCTATTTACAGGTTTTGTTGTATAAAGGGACGCTATTTACAGGTTTTACAGTACATCACATACCGTGTACATTATACTTTCCCCAGCTGCTTTCTCATGAGATTACATTTATTTTTGCCCTATGTTTTCAAAATAAATAAAGGTCGATGTTATGTAAACATGTATCGCTTCGTTTTCAGTATTTACTCGTATTGTTCTCCTCCAGAGATTACCAGTTTTTGGAAAACGTTTAATTCATTTGCTACATTTTGTAAAATGCTCGGTTATTTATCCAAACACGTCAACGTACCTTGGTCAGAAGTAATCCGATCATTCCCGTCCAACTGCCGTTGCCCAGATTTCTACCAAATTCATTATCTTCAGGAATCGTGACGTCATACCTGTGACCAATTAATTACGAGATTGATTACCCCGGTTAACTAGTCAAGAACGATCGTTTTAATGTGTTATATTCCAATTACCCCATATTCATTTTTTTAGTGAAAAGTTCGACGATGTCGAAAATATAACCTTTGTACTCCGTGATTTCACCGTTGACCCCACGGACAAATGTCGCGTATGGCGGACGCTAATAAAAATATTAATAACGATTTAATAGAAAATATGAAATTGAAACACGTGTTTGAAAAAAGATGCCATTGTATGAGACATCATTTCTTATGAAATTAAGGAACATTTCAATTGAAAATTGTTGAGTATACATGCACACTGTAAGGGTAAAAACAGCGTAGAGCATGGAGCATGGCATGGATGCATGCGTTTGAAGGCCATGCTTATGCTCAATGCTATTCCATGCTCTATGCTGTTTTTACTATAAGTATTATAGTAGGATCTCATTATTCGGACTCATGCAATAGAGTCACATGGAATAAAATCCATTGATATTACATACTGTATACAGTGTAGGTCTCATTTGTCTAATTAGCATGTTCCATAATAACTTCATTATTCTAATAGAATTTGGGACAAAAGACTCACTTCAACTGTAGTGATGCGAAGATTGCTAGCGTTCATTGCAGGTATAGTTTTTCGTCTAACATTGAGATTCAAAAAATGTATACAGTACAAAATGTAACTTTTCAAATTAATGCATTAACATGTACATTAGGCTTAAAGTAATACCCATTTGCTCAAATGTAACACATAAAAAACATAATTAAGATTAAAGCTTTTTTTACCTTAGCAAACATGTAGTTTTTGAGAAGAATTACTCTTTGTTTATCCATCAATGATGTTCTTGATTTTTCTCACACATTTCTAATCAAACGGAAATTAAAAAAAATTAAGGAATTCATCGAGTTCTTACTCATACGCTTAATACTAGTAGTTGATAGAGGGCGCTTATTCTTTCATATGCTCTTAACTGACCAGCAATTAGTCACAGCTGGACATTAATGACGAAGATTGACAGTTTTTTGGTCGATATGAGCGCAGTAGGTGGCTGTATTTCAAGGGAGAAAAAAACTAATAAAAAAGCTCGATGATTCGAATTAGCACGAATAAAATAAATTATAAATTGGTTTGCTCGAGTAAAAATTTGGAGAAATGTCGATAGGTATGCAGCTAATATTAATGATGGAAGTTTGGTATAGTAAGGGCAATTATTCATTTGGAAAAATATACATGTATGAATGTCACTGGAATATTTAACATTATATTAGTAGTAATTTGATGATAACTATCCATAATTTTCAATAGTCACTCGAACTGTACTTTTAGAGATTGACAGCAAATATAACCTTTTCATTTATTGATGTAATATATTTCAAAGTCTTTTATATGGGAAATCATCTCAGATTTACCAGACAATTGCATCTAATTTAAGTTGTTAATATTCCCATATTGAAGTGCATGTAGTTTAAAAATACATGTACGTACACAAATATGCACCTTATGTAAAATAAAAATACCAAACATAATGTGCTAATTAGTATAAATTAATACATGTATATTTTTTATTTTCTTTATATAAATTTTAATACGTAAAATTATTTATTTTTTATTTTACTAGTGTATATCAGATTTTATATATGTATAGCCTAATATTTTTTATAAAGATTATGTATTAAATTTGGGACAATATATAGGGAACATATATTAAAACTCTAAAAAAATATAGACGAATAATGTGCATGTATATTGTCTCAAATTTAATACATAATCTTTATAAAAAATATAAGGCTATACATAGGCCTATATAAAATCTTATATACATTAGTAAAATAAAAAATAATAATTTTGCGTATTAAAATTTATATAAATAAAATAAAATACATACATGTATTACTTTATTCTAATTAGCACATACATGTATATATATATAACATTTTTTCATTAGTTATTAATTTATTAATGCATTAATTGGCGTATCTAAATTGCTATAAATTAAAATGATTGACCAATATTGAGCATTGGTGGTCAGCACGAGCTATCTAACGTGTGGCCACACTTTCTGGTGGTTTTTCTAATGGTAAGTCTAGACAAGAAACAAGTTTTAGTGAAATTAATCTTAAGTGTCGATTGTAAGGAGCTATTAATTTTCCGCTTCGATATTGACCAGCCAGGGTGCAACGTTCTATCTTAAGTGTTAGCAACTTGGCTAAACAGATGGTCAAGATAGATGGTTATTAATCACCTTCAGTTTCCAGAAAGAAATGCCCCTGAACTTTCATACATGTACATTACATACCGATAAAAAAAATGAAATTTTGATCGAGATCTCTCATCCGCCTATCAGAGTTGTTTTTTGTGTGGTGTGCGATAATATATTCTATATTCAATCCATAAAAAACGCATTAAGACGGGAATATTGCGCTACCTCTCATACTGTGGACAAAATAAATGATAAAAGAAATAATAATTTAGTTAAAGACAAAACGTTGTTTTCTCCACTTTTACTCTATTGTGCACTTTTGGACAGTTTTAAATACATGTAGTACAAATACATGTATGGCACTTAACATGTCAGTTGAGTAACTACTATACATACACAAGTACATGTATGTGAATTAGAAAAAGATTGCATAATTTACACATACAAAATTTGGAAGCATATTATTATAAAATGAAACATGCAAAAAAGCACGTTAAAAAGGCACAACAGAAAGAATATAATCAACAGTCTGTGATTGACCAGCATCCCTCTAACTACTGCATTTAAAAACTAAAATAGTACATTATCTTTATGGCTCTGCATTGAGATTGATTATGTAGACCATATTCTGATGATTATAGGACAAAATGAGGATGCCAGGTAGGGAAAGTCATTCAAAAACCATAGCTCGATCTTAAATGAACATCATGAATGGCAGAAATCGAAATTATAGATTATACATACATGTACTAATAGATTATTCCAAATTAAACATCCACTCAGAGCACCCTGTAATATGGAATGAAGGTTTTGGTAACATCTATTAGCAGGAGCGCCACGAGTAAAGGCAGTGCTTTCAGCTTGTAGGTTAATTCCAATGCGCGGGAATCATATAAAGCTCATTGGTAGGTGGCGCCCTCTTTAACTCTTATTTTGTCCAAATTTTGGTACATGTATTTATATGCACATTTATCCAAATATAAACCATGAGAAATTATACTCAAGTTTTAACGTTTTGAATGGAAACTACAAAGCCATTCTATTTTATTCAATAAAAATATTTTGGAAGAAAATGTGAATACAAAATTGCAAATATTAATTTAGATACATAATATTAAAATTGAAACTTTATCGCCATTTTTTAAAAAAATATCGATCGAACAATTCATAACATGATTATTAGTTTAAGCTGAGAGGATGTTTAACATTAAATTAATAGAAATAAAAAACATACAAACAAGTACATGTATTTTGGCGCCTCCTGGTGGCCAAATTGAAAGCTGGACTCGAGATTGGACGCATATTTTTGTATACGCCTATATTTTTTTTTACCCTTCTAATCACACTTTCAAGATCTATCTCAAATTATAATATCCAATATGATAAAATACGGCCCTGGCTGCAAGTTATAAACTTGACACCAAATCGCGGATCCTATAAAATTCAAATTGACTATATTCGATCTTGATGACGTTTTACAATTAATGATCGTATATATATAAGGTCAAAAATAAGATATAAAATGCTTATTAAGTTATTAAACGTACTGTACTCACGTATCAATTTCGCAATTACTCTTCTTAGTTTTCATATCTTTAAATCACATTACAAAATTCCAATTTTTATCCGCCATTTTGTTTTCCATCACGCACTGATTAGTATCACTGATCAAAACTATTGATAAAAACTCTAGTTTGATATTTAAATTTTTGACAACATACGCTGTATGGGTAATAATGTTCGGAACTACAGAATAAATTATAATAATGAAGGTTGAAACCCGAGTCTTCATTTTGCCATGTATATAAAGAAGAACTACTGAGCTTCTCATATATACATGTAGTCTTATATCAAAATATTTTGAATTGAATTAATTTATGTCCAGCCTTTAAAAATAGCCATCACTATCTAACGCTTGGTGAAAAAATACAGTACATATGCATGGAGGTTTAAATTCTTTTATTCACTTCCGTTTGATCAAGTATAGATAAATATGAATTATAAACAAAATTAGGGCGTTTGAAAATGTCAAATAATCAAGAAGCCTGCAAGAGCAACCAAATAGCAATCTCACATTTCTTGTATTGGAATAGCTTCTAAGAGATACACCTATGAGCAAGACAACAATTAAAAATTAAGAAAGTTCTATTTTTTTCTATTTAGTGTTGGCTAAATATTGTCGAACGGATGCATTATTTCTAAAATAAAACGCACGACAAACTTTATTATCACCATCATCAGATAATAATCCGATAATCTCCATAGTTTTACAATTGCTTATAGTGTACATTTTGAATTATTTACTTGCTCATATAGGTCCCTTTTAAATTCGACTTATTGTTTGTCAAAGGCAAATGTATTTGCAGATAACGTGCACACTACTGTCAATTCAGTCAATACTGTCAATTAAAAATGCCATGGAAACAATCAATTCTATGGTTAGTCAAGACAAAATTGGTTGAGACTTAAAAAGTTGAAACTAAGCATTAATTATTTGACAAAAGGATTCAAAAATATTATGATTTTTAATGGTTGGCAATACCGAAATGGTCAAAATTAAACGGAATCAAAATGTTAATTATGGAATATAATCGTATACAAACAGAAAAAAAAACCAGCTACATCAAATTGCAATAATCATCTTTCGATGAAATAATTTAAAAAATTTGAAAACAAATTCGCATACACATGTGTAATGCCTAAATGTAATTCATACAACCAAAAGTGTGGACCCAAAAACCACCTGCTTGAAACCGCTTTTAATAAAAATAAATAATGAACATAATGCATATTCCACCGACAATAAATGAATTTGGATATAAGACGACCTTTTGATACGAGCAAATATAGCATTAGATCTATTGAGAATAAGTATGGGCACATAGGGTAGCATTTGTGGGTTTATTGCCAAAATTGATTTTGGCTTGACGTTTTGAGCCTTTTTAAATAATTTGTTCGCATCAAAATCTCCCTGATGAAAACAAAGTCCATATCCCAATATGCGTGTAATTAATTCAATATACTGTAGATAAAGCTTGCCCCTCTCGCAAGCTGCCTTTATATTATTCATAACATTTCAATTGAGATCAAATGAAAAAAAAAACCATTGAATAACACTACAAAATGCATAAAATTATTTTGATTATATACAAACAAAAACAGAGATGAAAAATGAAGCGAGCTATGCTACAAAGTAATTATCATCTGGATAAACTGTGATGTGGACACCATAGAGAGAGAGAATAAATAAAAGGCTAAAAAGCAAAATAATGTGCATGAAATAACTTTGAGAAATTGAAATGGCAATGGTCATATTTAAGTACATTACCAGTACATGTAATTCCAGCTAGTTTTGATTGAATGCCCCAAATCTGCAATGTTTTACCGAGGGTAGGTATGCAACTTTTACCGTTAAATGACGAAGTACACGATTCTGTGAAAATGTCAGTTTTTGTTGAAAATGTACCTATGCGAAGTCCAAAAAAATGGCAGTGAACATTGAGCAAAAGTATAATGGGCTTGGATGTGCTATAGCATTGTCCTTACAAATCAATAAAACCTTTGGTGGGAAAAAAAAATTCATAATTGAAAATAAATGCAAGCCGTGAGAGAGAGCAATGAGATCAAATGAATTGAAAATAAATATAAGTAATCTTTGGTGGCAAATTATATTTATTAATCCTGCTTGGGGATGAAATAGGCCCAATTAAGAAGTGATTGAAATGTAAAGCAAAAAAAAAAAATCTTAAGTGTCTGTAGAAAAAATAAAAACCGCATTTGCAACAAGATGTGAGATCAGTTGGAAATTTATAAATGCTGGCCGTGCAATGGAGAGCTGTGAGCCGATGTATATATAGGTGGCGCTTTGCTCTTTGCTTCTGCAACGCCATCTACGGTGTAATTAAGAACCCCGCTAAATGAGCCAACCGGACAACGCTATTACAAGAGCCGAGTTATACCGAGCAAAACATTTTGCAATCACTAAATACAGTTCACATTAAATCCAATTTCAACAAAAATAAGCTCGCTATCAGGAACCAAACACAGATTTATCCAGAATTAACAAAAAAAAATGCGGGTGATGCAAAGAACGAGGAGAAGAATTGAAGAAAAGACAAAGGACTAAGCAGTTTGGTTTGGCAAAGGATTGTTCTCGGATATTACCATTGACACTCACCAGACTAGACTTACATCAACTGAAAAAGCATCATTACACCTTTTAATGTTTTAGAAAAAAAGTCCTAACGTGTTTCACGAGTACGACTGTTTAGTCCTTGACTGTCCACTGTTGTCAATGGTACGAGGACCTCAAAATCCGTTCGCCCGAACCTTGTGCCAGTTTAACGGTTTTGATATGGAACAGAAAATATAAAACTATAAGGCAATCTTATTGGAAAACAACTCTTTTCTTGAGAGATAGCACTTTCTTAAGACTTTCACACAACATCGATTATTCAATAGTTGCTGTATAATAAACAAGAACACCCATGATGTTATAGTCAGTATATGGATCGAAACTCTATTCACGGATGTAATTGAAGTAGGTGGCGCTATTGAATGATCAGCCAATCTCAGCTTCCTAAAACATCCACGAATGGGGCCCATGGTTATTACGATTCCCATCGCGGATTTAATTGAATTAGGTGGCGCTGCTGAATGATCAACCAATCTCAGCTTCCTAAAACATCCACAATTGGGGCCCATGGTTATTACAATTCCCATCGCGGATGTAATTGAAGTAGGTGGCGCTGCTGAATGATCAACCAATCTCAGCTTCCTAAAACATCCACGAGTGGCGTCGTAGGTCATTACAATCCCCAATAATACTATGGGGATACAGCAGTCAAGACATACACGTACAATGTATAGAATGACAAATTTTGAATTGTCCAAATTTCTTTAACATCATGTGTGTTCCTTGTTTACAGCTATATGTAGGCCTACTAAATAGCATTTTTCTACTAAAAAAGCATCGACTCAAATACACATTTCACTATAGACTAGATGTCCGAACATCACTTGGTTGTTTTCGAGCAAAATTACCTTCTTTTTTTTCCACAAAAAAAAACAAAACATATCACTGTATTATAAATAGTTGTACTAATATTACCGAAAGAATGAATACACATATACAAATTAGCATGAGTCACGCGGGGATGGTGGTTAAATTATAAACCAGACCATTTTGGAAACGAGATTCAAGCCTATACCGAAAGCCGAGTAAATCAGAGTTGCTATATATGTGAAATTGCAAAATGCACCTTTCAAAACCTTTGTTCTCTTAAATTTGTACTAGCCTTGTGGAGAGATTTCTGAGAATTTCAGAATTACATCCACTAATACAATAAAATAATGGTAATAGTAATAATAATATGCTCGTAATACGAATTTTTGTGTGTGTATATATAAACTATATAGATATAATGGGATTGATGTACATTTAAGATTAAAATTTCCTTCCTTCTACACACTGTGGACATGTCCACATTTAAATATATGTCAAAGAGGGGGGGTGTTTGTCTGTACTTTTCAGGTGACTATTAATTAGTATAGAGATTGCCACCAATCCCACGAGTTTAACCATGAATAAGAGAAGGTACCGAACAAACCAAAAACCAAACTAGATTAAAATTTGCTTAATACATAATTAGGAAGGGAAAAAAAATGATTACGAATGCAGTCTAGACTGGTCCGAAAGCATAAATCGATTAGGGATAATTTGTTAATGAAAGTAAAATCTCGGTAATATGAAATACAAGTTTACAGTAGATGTAAATAATGTAAAAGTAATGGCGTGTTTATAAACATCTGACATGAAGTAATTTTCGAGTGATCATATATGTGTATCATCCTTTTCAATTGCTAATTATTGCAGATTAAAAAAAAAGCTATCAAATTCGATATATTAAATTTAGTTTCCATATACAGCTGGAAACGCTGCCCCATGTAGGCCTCTCCATGAAATACAATGCATCTTTTTTTCCAAATTCTTGAGCTTCTTCTCATCTGGAAATTCTTCGCATTGTCTTGGAACCTCCATCTGAAATTAAAACAAAAACACCGTTATTAGTCAGGGGCATTGAACAAAAATGGGTTATAACCTCATTTCCAAGCCTGGTTTAGCGAATCGTGCGAGTTCTCCAGCAAATCCCAAATAATAATTACCTGCCAGAAATAATTGGGCTATATGGAGGGGGGGGGGGGAAATGAGGGTGACCCAATGCCTTCCAGCAACCAGAGAACACTGCACAAAATTTGAAATACGTAACATCTGCATTTTTTTAAAGGTCCATATGTGCACGTGTCAGGAGTTCCCTCACTTCTATTGGAAAATTCTGTTTCTCTCCTCCTCTGCCCTTTGACCCCATCTCCAACGGCAAAGCTATTAGAGACGGAAGCCCCTCTCTTCCAGACGGTATAGAAATAGAAAACCCCTTTAGAAGTTTATCTCCATCCCCTCATATTCTCGTATTATCCCCCCACATTTCAATTTTTTAAAAAGTCCATCAAAAGAGGGGTGATGATATATTCAGCATATGGGGCGACGGCGACCAAAAACCTGGAAGGATGCTGACTGCCCAAAACAAAGTGCATCCAAAATATAAACTAAAGCAAAAAAATGGACAAATCTCACCCTGCCCTTTTTTTATATCCTTATTTTTTTATTGCGAGATTCCTAAGCCACGTTTTTGGAACCACGCCACAGGCTTTTGAATGAGACCGCCAAGGCTTTCATGGACCATGGTGTCCAATACAACAGCTGGGAAAAATTCAAGGCTTATCCCTTAAAATGTACAAGGTCCTCTTCTACTACTAGTTTCTACAATGTAAATGCGGATGACCACAGCTCGTAGATCAGGTAGCAAATAGATAGTACAAAGAAACAACCAAACCTCTTCCAATGATAAAAAAAAAGCATCAGAAATTCATGAAATTTTGGGCAAAACTTCACAGAAATGACTTTTGTCACACTCTGGCTTTCATCCCGTATACTGTAAGAAGTATAAGCCAGAGTGGAAAAATTATATATATGGCCATGTATGGCTATATCATAAAATACACGTAAATCAATTAATTGGATATGGCCATACCAACCTCCGTATATCACCATACCAAGAATTATCCATATATAAATTAATTAGCTATGGCCAGACTTGTCTCCACATATCGAGATATCAAAAATTGTCCATATATGATTTATATGGATTTGCTCATACCTGTTTCAATGTATGGCCAAATCTGGCAATATACTCGAATAAATTTAGTGGATTATTTTAAGATACTTTAGTCGAGTAAGACACTTTTGTTAAATGTCTTAAGATACATTTGTCGAGTGTCTTTTGTTGAGTAAGACACTATAATGTGAAATGTCTTAAGATACTTTGTCGAGTTTCTTAAGATACTTTTGTCGAGTTTCTTAAGATAATTTTGTCGAGTTTATTAAGATACTTTTGTCGAGTTTCTTAAGATACTTTTGTCGAGTTTCTTATACTTTTGTCGAGTTTCTTCAGATACTTTTGTCGAGTTTCTTAAGATTCTTTTGTCGAGTTTCTTAAGATACTTTTGTCGAGTCTCTTAAGATACTTTTGTCGAGTTTCTTAAGATACTTTTGTC
>JAQGCC010005390.1:0-11596 GCA_034698905.1 Xestoiulus laeticollis
AATTAATGTTTAATGTTATTATTTTAATATTTGAGTTTATACTTCTTCCTTTTCCTCCTTTTTCTTTGGGGGTTCACGTGCTCATGTGCTCCAATGGAGGAGCCGCCACTGATATTGTGAGGATATATGCTTGGATATTGTTGGACAGGGCTGATATTCTGAACAATCTGAAAACATTGCCCACAAGTTTAAATAGTAGGGAATTAACCGAACATGCTATGAGCAAAATCAACCCCATTCCAGTAAATCAAGAAATTTCTCCATAATTTCATCAAATATAGAAAAAAATTCCTGGTAAAACGATAACAGTTCCTTGAATAAAATGTAGTCAACGCTTAAACAAAAAGTCAATCGTAAAATGGAGAATCCATTGGTTATCTGATGCCAAACTAATGATTGCCCTGCTTGTAGGGAGATTCCGACTCAGGAAGCAGTGCGAAAAAAGACAGCGTGCCAGCAGAGGCAAAATACGAGAAAGTGTGTCAGGTTAGACACTGAATCTTTGCACAACTATACACAACTATTTTTATCAGCATAATATTCGTTTCTAAAACATTTCAATTCCAGGCCTGTGAGCAAATCATCCCATCTTCCGATGGCGTCCGCTGCATCGGAAACTGCAACAGCATCTTCCATCTTGCTTGCACCAAAATCACTGATACTCCAGTCAAAGAAGGGAGCTATAAATGCGAGGAGTGTACCACGGGTATGGTCATTTGCTAGGTGGTGTAGCGTAGAAAGGACTTGCCTTTAACTTTGATATGCTTTGTTCACAGGCCTCCACTCGTGCTTCGCTTGCAAGGAGAATGCAGGCGGTGAGATAAAGCGTTGCAGCATCCGACTGTGCGGCAAGTTTTATCATCCTGCCTGCTTGGACCTGTACCGGACCACCCGGATGGACGGAGACCACATCACATGTTCATTGCATTCCTGTATGTCATGCGCGCTGAACCTCAACTCCACTAGTGGAAAAAAAGGTGACCAAGATTCTTCAAGCTCTTTCCGATCTCAAATGTGCTGCATTTCCCTTCAGCTATCATAAAAACAAGCCCTGCTTGGAAGGCGACATTATGTTCCAAAATTTGGCATTTTGAAACGCATTGGTTAAGAGGGTTGCATACCAGAATAAGCCTTTTTTCTAAATGATTTTTTTTTATTTAATGTAAAATGTATATGTATATTCTTTTTTATGGAAATATGTTACAGGCATATTTCCATGAAATGGTATATACACATACATAATCAAATAATAGAATCTTTATGTTAGGTCCTCGTGCATTCCATTTGTTCCTGACAGTTTCCAAAATTAAATAAAAAAATAATTTAGAAAGAAAAGGTATGCAACCTTCTTAAAGATTTCCAAAAGAAACAATATTTCCATTAATTTTTTCTAAAAAATACTGTTTAACACCTTCAAAAAGTATAAAGTTTCCTACAGTTATTTATTTGACACGTTGTTCAGCAGTTCTCATTTAGAGCAACCTACTGAGTATTTCGAAAATAATTTATCTTCTTCCCATGCTTATGATCTAAGTCGGCGATTATTTTTGTAGGACGTTTGGTTCGTTGCCTGCGATGTCCAATGGCCTACCATTTCACGGAGGACTGCTTGGCTGCCGGTAGCCTCATCGTCTCCCACTCTTCCATCATCTGCCCCAAGCACTATGAGCCAAAGAAGATAGCCAAAATGATGCATATCAATGTCAACTGGTGCTTTGTCTGTTCTTCAGGTAAATAACGTCTTCTGGCTAAACAAGTGCAATATTGCTTCAATGTAAAAAATTTCTCGTTCGTTCCTCGCCAGGTGGTAGCCTGATCTGCTGCGAGAGCTGTCCAGCCTCCTTCCACGCCGAGTGCCTGGGCATTGTGCCGCCAGAGGGGAGCTATTATTGCGCTGAATGCTTAGCCGGCACCCAGCCGAAGTATGGCATCATCGTGTGGGTGAAACTTGGAAATTACAGGTACGTTGCATGCGCTCTTTTCCAAGAGAGATCATGGCGCCCTAGGCGCCGCAAATTGAACTTCTGCCCTCTTACTAAGCAGGTGGTGGCCAGCCAAGATAATAAATCCTAGAAATGCACCCAGCAACATTCGCAACATGCCGCACCAGGTGGGCGAGTTCCCGGTCTGTTTCTTTGGCACACACGACTATTACTGGACCACTCGTTCTAGAGTCTTCCAGTTCCTGGAGGGCGATCAAGGTGCTCATGACAACACTGCCAACCGACTTGCCAAACGCTATGAGAAAGGTAAGTCTTTTATAATCTCCAAGAATTTGACATATTCCCATTCCCTCGCGTGTTATGTCACTAAACATAATTCGTTTTAATGTAAAGCCCTCAACGAAGCTTGTGTCGCCTACCATGAGTGGAAAATTGCCAAAGAATGTAGGGCAGCTCAGGATTATGAAAAGAACAGCTTGATACCTCCACGGTACAAACCTATAAAGGTAAGCTGGAGCAGATTCTCTATGGCTTTTTACTATTGCTTTTGATGTTGTTGTTTTTTCAGTTGCATTCAGGTAGATATTGAGACTCTAAACTCCTAACTTAGTTTCAAATTATGTTAAGATGGTTGCATACCAGAATAAGCCTTTTTTTCTAAATTAATTTTTAATTTAATTTTGGAAACTGTTAGGAACAGATGGAATGTACGAGGACCTAGCATAAATATTCCATTATTTGTTTAAATTTGTTGTATAAGTATATTCATATTCCATTTCATGGAAATATTTCTGTAAAGTTTATAATTAAAGAGGGTGTGGTAAACTTTACAGGCATATTTCCATGAAATCTAATATACATATACATAATCAAAAAAAAAAAAAAATAAACAAATAATAGAATATTTATTCTAGGTCCTCAAACATTCCATTTGTTCCTAACAGTTTCCAAAATTAAATAAAAAAATAATTTTGAAAAAAAGGCTTATTCTGGTATGCAATCATCTTAAATTAAAGAAAAGAAATAAGTTGTTTAAACATTTGATTAGGTTAATGTTAAAATGAGCTAGCACGTTAAAGAAATATTATTCGAAATATAATCCCAAATGTTAAAGATGAAATAGGAATTAACTTGCAATTATAGGCTTAAAAACTATCACGTCTTTCAACTTTTGATGAATTTTTGATTGTTGCCTATCACCATTCAACGATAGATGAACCCAATTTTTTACATTTTTTTAGTTGAACAGACCTGTGGGCCGAGTGAGTATGACCACTGCCGATCCATCCCAGATGACGCCATGTGACTGTGACCCCAACTCTGAGAATCCGTGTGGCTCCGACAGCGAATGTCTCAATCGCATGCTCATGTTCGAGTGTCACCCGTCAGTCTGTGCAGCTGGTGAAAAGTGCCAAAATCAGCGCTTCGAGAAGCGAAAGTACATGCCGGCCGAAATCTTCAGGGCAGAAGGAAAGGGTTGGGGCCTCAAAAGTCTGGTGGACATAAAAAAGGTAAGCTCTGCGTTTCATTTCCTTTCCCCGTTTCGTAAACAGAACAAGAGAAAAGCACTTTTTTATTTCAGGGCGAGTTTGTCAATGAATACATCGGTGAAATTATAGATGAGAATGAGTGCCGCCTGCGGATGAAAAAGATGCACGAAGAGAACAACACCAACTACTACTTTCTAACCATTGACAAGGACCGCATTATTGATGCGGCACGCAAGGGCAACCTGTCTCGCTTTATGAACCATTCCTGTCAGCCTAACTGCGAGACCCATAAGTGGACAGTGAATGGCAATACACGGGTTGGTCTATTCGCCGTGTGTGACATCCCCAAAGGTAACACCAGTCTGCTTTGCATGTATGTTTTGCCAAGTGCAATGCCTCGTTTGATGTGCAATCGTTTGTTATTTTGGCAGGGACTGAGCTCACATTCAACTACAACTTGGATTGCTTGGGCAACAACAAAACAACCTGCCGTTGCGAGGCTCCCAACTGCAGTGGCTTTATTGGTGAAAGGCCGAAGGTATGTTGATGCCATGAGTGATTGAAATGTACAATCCAAAAATTGCCCCATTGTAACTATACACAGCATTTTTGAAGGTTTTGTTTCTGGAAATGATTAGAAATTCTGGTTTGGATTCGTGCGAAATTTATTTTAAGTCCCATTGCAAGAAAATCAAATCACGAGTGAATACTGCATTTAAAATATTTTCATGTTAGACCAAGTCAGACTTTGAGAATATACAGGGTGATCACGAAAAAACATCTAAAAATTATTTGATTTGCTAATAAAAAGTTTAATATTTGACGAAACGGAACGAATTTTAACCAACATTTCGACTTACGGGTTGCCTATTTTAGAATTTGTTCAAAGTTTCCTCCTTTGGCGGAAACGCACGCCTGCAGTCGTTTGCGCCATTGGTCAATTGATGCATCGATAACCGATTGGTCAATCTCCTCCCACGCATTTGAAATCAGTTGCTTGAGCTCTGACATTTTTCACCTTTGACCGATAAAACTTTGTGCACCATAATGCCTCAGATCAAGTAGTTAACATAAATTAAATCGGGACTGTTTGGTGGTAAAAGTGTTGGTGAAATGAAATCTGGCGTCTTTTGCGTAAGAAGTTCGACAAAATTTTCAACTGGTTCAACAAAATGAACAGAAGTTTGTCCAAATCTCGACACAGCAACAGAAACCATTACCATTACACAATTTTGGGATGTTTTTTTCGTGATCACCCTGTTTAAACAAAAGGGTTTTAAGATATGCCAGTTTTTTGGCTTTTGCGTAAACATGCTTAATTCCATAACATTGCATGTGTATTTCAGCGTGCGAAACAAATTAAATCATGCCAAAAGGAAAACGACAAGGTTGCTGGCATGAAAAAGAAAAAGCGGAAAAAGGCTGCCATTAAATGCGAGCATGAAGACGAATGTTTCCGATGTGGCCACGATGGCGAGCTGCTCATGTGCGACCGTAAAAACTGTCCCAAAGCCTATCATCTCAGCTGCCTTAGCCTCGAAAAGCCACCCCACGGTAAGAAAGCATATCATCGCCTTTCCATTTTTATAAAATTAGACATTTCATGGCACTTACCAGAAGTCTTTTTGGTCCTTCAGGGCGGTGGGAATGCCCGTGGCATCACTGTGATATTTGTGGGAAAGTATCCACGTCCCTTTGTTTGATCTGTCCGAACTCATATTGCAAGGAGCACGCTGGAGACAACATCAGGATGCACGAAGATGGCATCATGTGTTGCACCGATCACATCAAAGAAGACGAGGCCATCGTAAGTTTCCTGCCTCCACCAATGGTGGAGGAAAGCAAAAATTCCTGTTGCCTTTATCTACACAGAATAATAACAAATTATGTGCAATGTTTATCGGGCTATTTTGAAAGGATTGTGAAGCACACTCTTGATAGGGAATGACTGATTATTTTCAAAGTTTATAAATCATATTTTTGTTACTTCAAACTGTACAAACATTCAGTTTGCTTTTGTTATTGCCTAGTTAGCATGGATTTTTATTGTTGCAATTTTCCTAGTTGGATAATGCCAATCATCATCTATAGTATTTATGCAAGCATACATGTTTCATGTGTCATACCCCTTAAGAATTTTTGATACACTGATGCTTTTATAAAATTAAAAATGCACTTTAGTGATGTTATGCAACTTAAGTGTATAGTCACTTATGCTTAATATTCTACTTTTTTATATATTAAAATGTTTGAAAGCCAAGCAAAACTTTAATAAAAACAAAACTTGAAATCAGCATTAAGTTGATAGCCGCAACAACAGAAATTAGTTTTGTTTTAACGAATAAAACATCTGCAGTATGGTTTTTGATACCGATTGTCCATCCAAGTGTCAAACAACTATTTTTTTTTTGAAAAAATTTTTTGTTGGCTAGATGAAACTATGTACAGTCAGAAATCACTTTATTGCTGCACATACAGATTTTATGGTTAACGATAATTCAAACATTGTACATTTAGAATGTCTAAGATTTTGCAGTCAGATGCAGTTTTATAGAAAAGTTACAAATAAAGTTCAGCAAATTATTTCCTTACCGATGATGCATCCTACTGTCTTTTTCGTTTGCTTACAGCATCGTTCAGTAGACGTCGTGTTGAAAAAGCCCGCTGAGGCCAAAGACACTTGCAGTGTTGTGCCCAAGGTGGAGCCGACGGTTATCTGCCTAAAGAAGTGCGAACAGACCAAGGAGCCGACGCTAGTCCCCGACCAGAAGCGGCAACGGATGATTGCAGAGAAGCTTAAAATCAAACTGAACGGCAGCAGCAAGAATGGTTACCCAACGTGTAAACGGATATGCGACACAACCAAGAAGAGCAAGGTAAAGGTGGAAAAGAAGAAGCAGCCACGTGCAAAGGTGAATGCTGCGGCAGCAGCACATGGTGGCAAGACTGTACGGGTACAGCAGTTGCATAATGGTGTGCTTAAGCACCATGAGTCAGCACCCACTGTGAAAATAAAGTCCATAAACGGAAGCGCAACCCCCATCAACGGCACAAAAAAGCACTGCAAAGTTAAAGTGGTACTAGACTGCAAGAGCGCCAAGAACAAGAAGGCGCAAGCAGTGTCCAAGACCGTCCTCGTCAACAAAGTGAACGGTAAAACTATTAAAATCGCCTCCAGCAAGAAGACCACAAATGCGATTCAGCCTAAAAGTGCAGATAGGTCAGAGGGTTCAGCAGAGCGGACAGAAAAAAGTGTTCCACAGCCGTCTACTTCTGCCGACGATGCGGCCATCACCCTGTCTAAAGTCATCGAACCCACATAAGCGACGCCATCCCTTTTTAAAGCATCCTTATTTTTAAAGCCTTCATTATCATTGCCTGATCAACGATCATTTTCCTTGTCGGCGTTTTGGATCCAGCCATTCCCTGCCAAGTTAGTTTGTGGCCTATTCAGAAAGCAGCCGATTAGGGCAATATCAAAGTCAACATCCGTAATGGTAAAACGTAATAAGTTTTATTTTAAAAAATCTATATCTAAAATAAACGTTGTCAACTTTTTTTAAAAAAATGAAATGCCTGCGCTATAGGTCTAAAAATAGAAAGTATGCAATATTTTTTTGAGGTTATATTAATTTTTAAAACAAAAATTACAGTATTTATCAATCCGGAATTGACTTTAGGGTTCACTTTCATTGCATTTGACACAATTATACCTATTTTAAAAGATGATTGTAGAGCTGGTTGAATATTTAAGAACTGTACTTACATTTATTCACAGGCGACAAGTTTTAAAGCTCAATGATAATTTGCATCCCATTTTATTCTGCTGCTTCATTATTGCAGTAAAAATATTGATGCTTTTTTTCAAGACAATATCTTTGAGGACTTTGTACATATACTAACTTAATGTTACTCAAGGATAACTATGAATTTGAATGTAGCCATATTGATGCACAAACCGTTCTTAGTTTGCATTTGTTAATCGTCCTCTCCTAACAATTTTCCGAAATGCAATCGATGAATTAAGATTTCTTAAGACAAAGAACGGCCAATAATGTAATCAAAATTATGCTTTTTTGTTGTTTCTTTGGTTGCACAGCATTCTATTTGTTGTTAAAGCATGGTTTACTCTGTGATTGTCTTCACTAAATAAATTGTTAAAATATCAAACGACAAATGCAGCATTTCTATCTCTAAATAGAAGAAGAGCGAATTTGAAGTACAATTAAGTCAACTAAATTAACGAATATAATCAATTTTTGTGTAACTGGCTAGTATCAATTATTGCGTGCTAGCAATTATTGCGTGCTAGCACTAAAACCTGATCCTGAACAATTTAAAAAATTGTAAACGACCTAATTTCCTCCCAGGAATTTGTCCTTGTAAATAATGCGACAACTTGTGGATGTTAACCACATTTCCCAAATAAGATTATATTGTTTGCGTTCCTGATTTTTGCATGTATTTTAAATAAAAACAAAACCCCGAAGAAATGAGTGTTATGCCATTGAAACAATTTTCTGGAGATAAGCAGGAAATTGTCGGGATAATTTTTCCCCTGCCATTTAATGAAATGCAACGTATTAAATACCCAAACAAAAAATAACTAATATATGAAAGACTTGTCCTGGAGCTACTGTTGAAATTATGCTTTTTGATTTATTTTGGCGATAGTTCAAACCGAATGTAATTTAAAACAAGTTTTCTGTTTCTTTTACATTGAAGTTTGTAGACCTCTTGTTTTTAGGCATGCAAAAGTTCGTTTGCAAAAGATCTGCAAAAATTGGGAATCTTGGACAAGGAAATAATAGAAGAAAAATTTCCACATTAGAAAAAAAGATCTCATTAATTTTAAACTCCATGTCTCCATTTGAAACAATGCATTTGTTAAAACATAACTTTTTTTAAATCTTTAATTTTTCATGTTAATCACTTATGTTCGTTTCTGTTTGGTATAGAACAGTTTTGAACTAGATTTCTTGCAATCAGACCCCCACCCCCCAATAATGCAATATTGTTCATCATTTCCAGTCAAAGTATTTAAAAAGGGGATAAAGGATAGCTTTTGAAGTCTGCAACATCAAATAATCAATCCTGTGTAAATTATGCGTCATATATTCCAGGTTTTTTTTAGCAAAGTCTGTGAGTGTGCTCCAGGCTCTGCGAGTCATGAGAGTCAAATGGGTGAATATTGCTATCTTGATTCGCTTTTTTGTTGTTGTGTGCTTATGAGAGAACGTTTTAGAATGTTATTTCTGTCAGATTTTGGTGGCTTCTGAATTGTGGAAAAAACGTGACAAAATCGGCCTCTCGTTTGCAGTCAGTCAGTTTTTCTTTGTAATTTTAAGTGTGTATAAGTAACAGGTACTGTTTATTTGTATCATAAGCCTGGTATTTTCCCTCAAAATAAATAAAGGGATTTAGTAAAAAAAACTAAGATCAACTTGATGGATGCTAATAAGCGTAAATGCATTTTTTTTTGTAAAACGTACTTTTCTATCACAATGCTACCTTCAAACTCGTTTGAAAATTATATTTCTGATGAATCCAAACAAATATAAATCTGCATAGAGCTTTGAAAGATGACTCCAATTTTCATTTTTTTTCCCCGTTTAACAAAAATTAATCTTAACTGAATGAGTTGTCTATTCTGTCCTCCAACTCTGCTCAATTCTCACATTTTCCTTTTAATCAGTTTATTTCTATTGAGACAAATACTGTTTTATACTCTTCTGTACAATGTCAACCTCATGTGCAAAACTAGACACAAAAAAGCCATTTTTTCAAGTGAAATAGATCTAAAGGGAGCTTTTCTTGAATACCATAACACTGGAAAGATTGGCCATATGCCTTTTCAAAGAAACAATTTTGAATAAGCTGTGAATTGAATTTAAAGTTATTGAGATGATAATAGTGAATCTCAAATTGTTACCAAGCACAGATTGTCGCATAGTTTGCTTTAGACTTCCTCCCTATACTGCTTCTCGGTAGATGACATTAGAAGAACTTTCGAATTACAAGGATATCAAAACAAAATGCTCAAATTGAGAAACAAGAAAAATCTTACTATTTTATTGGTCAGCAGCTTACCATAATACGAATTTTCGTCAAGCTGTATGCACTAAATCATAGCTTCCAAATTCTGGAACATTTTGATGTAATCTGTTAGTCCTTGAGCTGCTCGTAGAGTTTTGGTACGTAGTCGTCCCACTGCGCCTGGTAGAAGTTACCAGCCACCGGATTCCCAAGCTTGTACTTTCTGGCAAAGTTTCGAATCTTGAAGTTGTTGCGGGCCTTTCCGCTGTTCTTTGTGTGCCGGGGCTCGTCGCACATCAGCTTATCAGGCTGCTTGTACGCCAGGAAAATGTAGCGGTGCAAACCTACAACAAAAAGAGGTTTGTTTTAAAACCATCAACACTAATTTATGAGGTTTGTAAGTGTGTATTAAAACAAAGCGGTACAACGGTCCAAAAACCATTCGAATGTACAACACATGTGATCAAGAGAAATTGAGGACGATCATATACATTATGAGCATGATGTAAACAAATGTTTGGCATAAAAATACATTTGCCGCACATTATCACTTGTATTGCATTGCATTTGGAGTGATCAGCACAAACGTGCTATAGGCTACAGGCAAAAAACTTCAATTATTTCCTATTTCACTTTTCATGTGGGCAATTATTTTGGGAAACCATGGATTTAGATTAATATTGAACATGCTCAACAACTTTCAAATTGGTTCCATATCTATTTTGCTTCCTTCAAATATGCTTACTTCCTATATCTTGAAAAATGCGTCAAAGATCAAATGTATTTTTTCACTATTAAATATATAGCGAACCCTTGGCTTACTAGCTGTTCAAGTGTAAACACAGAATTGTCAGACATGTATCTAAAGCGCTGCAATTTTTCTTTTAACTTCAGATAGGCTAATGGGGTGGTTTCCAAAAGGTGTTTTTTTATTGACGGTCAATTTGCATTTAACTGTTATCGAATGCAACGGTGATTTATGCAAAAGGGGGAAGAATATCATATCATACCAGTTCCTTTTGGCGGTCCTGATCCAATGTAATCGTTAATAGTTTCTCCCTTTTCTAATTCATTGCCCGGTACGTTGACAATCAACCAGTGAAGCCACTCGCCGAATTTTGGATTCTCCCTTGATGGAGCATCGGGATCTAGGACAGTATAAGCAGATTTTCTTAAAAGTTGCATTACAAATTTAAAATTATTTAATGATGATTGTGGCAACTCCATGCACATATTGTAGAATATTTTGTATTTGAACAGCAAATAATCTCTTTTCATGATAATGAGACAGTGATAAACAAGGAATTAAGGAATAGCTTCATGCAAAAAAGTTACAGCAGAAATCTGCATAGATTTGGGCCTTTTTTCTGCAGAAGATATTTTGCAGAAAACATTTTACAAATATTTTGTAGGAATTAAAGGTACTTTTTTCTGCAGAATTCTGCAGGAATTTTTCTCATGGGATATACTGTATACAGAAGCTAGCTAGGCCTATGGAACATTCTCGAACTGCTGCACAAAGAATATAAAAAATAAGGCTGCATGACTTTGGGTCCAGAGCTATAGTTTTCCCCATCTGTTTTTTTTAAATTTTAGTCTAGAGCTGTTACGAAGACCGGAAGATGGACAAAATATAAAAAATTAAATTAGGCCTACCTGTTAAACAGAATGTGAATAGGCTGCTACTTTCAGCATCAAAATGTACCGTGGGGCGATTCTGAACCTGTGTTGGTGTTAATTCATTCCCTTGCTGGGCCTCCACTCCACTATCATATTTAATCTGCCATATAGGATTAAAAATAGTTTTTATCAATAAGACATCAGTTTGAACATTTTTAAATCAGTACAGTACTCACAAATTAGCAATCTTAATTTTAGCATCTACAGTATAGCAGACTGAGAACAATTAAACTGAAAACAAATTCTGTACTGGTTTTTCAATACAACCTAGCCTATATGTCACCCTTATATCGTAAACGCTTCTAGTGCAGCGTTTCCCATTTGCCGGGTCGAGACCCGGTACCGGGCCATCAAAATAAATACCGGGTCACAACATTCCCGCCTTGTTTTAAAAATAAATATAGAAACCGACTTGAAGTGGAACCAGGGCCCTATTCCACAAAACTA
>JAQGCC010005391.1:0-11596 GCA_034698905.1 Xestoiulus laeticollis
GTGCAAATCGAAAAAATACGATGTGCATGCGCACTCACCGATTTCTGCAGCAAAAACGCGTAGTGAGAATACGGCATGAAAATACGGCATAAGTGATCCAAAAATGTGTCACGGAAGTTCGGAGGAGGGTCGAAAAGCTTTTAATTGTTGACATTGTTAAAAAAAAGTTCGCAAACACTGTAGACTATGCATGTATATCCAAAATATTAATCCACATTAACACGTTTAGGATAGAAGCAATAAGTAATAATGATGAATTTGAACAAGCTTGCTTTCTTTTATTAATCAGGGTTGCTCAACTTGAGAGGTTCGGATATTTTGTACAATCCTGTATTTTTTGCCTACGTTATCGTCACCTTATCGGATATCCAGTAAGCATCCAATTTTTAGTGTTCTGTTTAGGTATGTGGTTTTTATGTATTCATTCACCCAATGTTCATTTGACTTTCTGCAGTTTGTTCATGGACCCCACCAAGGTGACCGACGAGGTCAAAAAGCACCTTGGGCCTAATCAAAATTCCCCAACTGTTACATACCATCCTTATGACAAAGTCAAAGACGTGTTGAGGTCGCTCGTGGATGCTGACTATTCAAAAGTCTGGGTGAGTTGAAGTTTATATATAATCAAAGTCTTAAAAGGGTTTTGATGTATATATGGTTTATGGCATATATGGCTAACAAACTGTTTTGTTATTTTTTCAGATTAGCATAAAGTCTAATTATGCATTGATCAGCATGGTCCCTGTGGTAAGTTTTGTCGTTCTGGTCATTTGGTCATGTATCTCAAAGACAGCATTTATGTCAGTATTCTTACTCCACTTTATATTTAGACTCGTTGTGTGGCAGAATCTAGTCCGATCCAGTTGCTGAAGGCTATCAAAAATCCAACTGAAATAGAGGGAATGAGGAACTGCAGCGTTAGTAGCTTTTTTTTTATTTTATAAGTAAATATGGTGAATATTTGTAATTTTGTTGTTATGTGGAGCTGGTTTTTCTGACAGCTTCTGTTGCTGTTGTTATATGCTATTAGAAATTTTGTAAAATATTGGCAAATGTCCAGTGTTTCGTTAACAGTAATAATAGTATTACCCAAAAACGTAAATGCTCGATTAAACCCAGACTTCGAATACTTGCCAGGTTTCACGAGCATAATTGCTAGTGAACATACCCGGTCTTGAGTTATACCTCTTGCATTATATCAATTCCCTAAGTGCTCGCGCCTCATATTTTCTGATAGCTTCACACAGTGCATTATTGTTGAAATATCAGGTAAATAAAATATATTATTAGGCCTACCGTAGATGCTTGGTTTTGCTAAGTTTTTGTCATTTTCATTTTATTGATACTAAATTTGAGGGAATGTTCCTCAAACTTAAATAAATCCCCGGGGGTTTATTCAAGTATTTACATTATAGTTCAAAGATTATCATGAAGATGGTGAGAATAAAGTAAAATTGTTACATTTCGATGATTTTTATTACCTAGATTCGTGATGCCGCAGCACTTTGTGAATATTATGCTTGGTTAGAAACTGAAGTGCCTAAGAACACCGTTTCAGAAGTCTCCGGCGCCAAAAAATTGCAAGAGTTTCGAAGGTAAGACCCGAAACGTGTCGAAAAATTTGCAATAACTTTTTTTTTCACAAAAGGTTTCAAACTCCTGCACATTCCTCCTTTTTGTGATATTTTGACCAAACCCAATGTCCATATATATATATATTTTTAGTCAGCAAAAGGATTATGTGGGCGAAAGCTTTGGAGCGATTTCCAGTTCCGGATTTCATGGGGCTGTGATTCATTACTCGCCATCGGAATCAACAGATCGGCCAGTTACTGTCAATGAAATGTATCTGTGCGACTCTGGCGGACAGTACTTGTAAGAAAATTAATTGTCAGAAATACTGAATTCAGATTATGAAAAGTCTTTAATGACGTGCAATTTGTTCGATTACAGAGATGGAACAACAGATGTCACCCGCACCCTTCACTTTGGAACTCCTACAAAGTATGAGAAAGAATGCTTTACACGAGTCCTAAAAGGACACATTTCACTGTCAAGTTTAATATTTCCAAGTCTCATAAAAGGCAAGCAAAATTTGAGATTTTCATGCACAAATATAGATTTTGTACTTTTCAAAAATTAACTTTTTGTTTCCCAATTAAATTTCCAAAATTTATTAATTTTTATCTCTGTATTATCAATAGGTCAGATGTTGGATACAGTAGCTCGCCTGGCCCTATGGGAGGTGGGTTTGGACTACCTTCACGGAACTGGGCATGGGGTTGGTGCTTACCTTAACGTTCATGAGGGTAAGGATGTTCTTTCAAACGAGTCAGTTTAATTTACCTCGTGGCTTAAAAAGGAAACTGATTCTAAATGCAAAATCTTTTTTTTTATTGTTCTAGGACCAATGGGAATCGGACAGCGTGTGCTGCCCGATGACCCTGGCATTCAAGAAAATATGATTTTAACAGACGGTAACTTTGGTATAATTTTGAAATATTGTTTTATAATATCAAACACACTATTCATTGTGTTATATTTGGTTTTTAGAACCTGGTTATTATGAAAATGGAAAATTTGGCTGTAGAGTGGAAAACGTGGTTCTGGTTAAAAAAGCTGAAACTAAGGTGGTTTTTTGTTTACATCAATAGGTTTGAAAAAAGCGAGCATGTGAATCACTTATTTGCTATAATAAGTTAAGGGTTTTTTAATTGTAATTTTGAAAATTGTAAAATTTATAGGAAGTTGCTTGACATGCCCTGTATTTTTAATTAATGTCATTTCATCTTTTACATACATTCTTTCACAAATAATTTCAAAGATTTTTTAACAATATAAATAACTGTTTCAATGTTGTATAATCATGTGAAAATAATGAAAAGTTTCTCTAGAATTTTAATTTTGGCTATAATTTATGAATTCTCTTCAAAATATTTTGAGCTAATTATAGCTAATTTTTAGATAAATGTTCAGAAATATGTGAGCTATTGTTTGGCCATGAGGTTTTTTTATAACCAACAAACTGATTTTCCAGTTTCACTTTCATCGTTTTCTAATGCAATGTATAATTTTTGTTCCAAAACTTCTTTTCAGTTCTCCATGGCTGTGAAGTCATTCCTCACTTTTGAACCTCTGACTTTAGTACCTATTCAGCATAAGCTGATCCAGACGGATCTGCTCACTGCAAAAGAGGTAATTCTATTCACGTGCCTCGTTGCAACTCGTTCTAGAATGTCACCTATACTGATTTTTACTCGTCACGTTACAGTTGCAGTGGCTTAACAATTACCACCAGAAGACTCGCAGCATTGTAGGTAAGCTGCTTGAAGAACAAGGGCGTGAAGGTGCCTTAAAATGGCTGATCCAAGAGACTGAGCCCATCAGCTGAGACTCAGATTTAAAACATAGTAACGAGAATTATGATGCTATTTTATCAGGTGTTGCAAACATGATTCCATGAAATGAACGGTATAGATCTTTGAAGGGAAAGGGGGTGGCCCCCAAATGTGCTCTGAAGACGTCTGGGGGGATGTGGATTTCATATTTGGAAAAATATGCCTTAAATGTTGAAATTTTGAAATATTAAGTTTCTATTCTGAATATTTTTTTTAATTTTCTTTGTAGTGAAGTTTTATGGTGAATTAGCTTTTTTATGTGTATATTGGGGCAGATTCTTGAAACCCCCCCCCCCCCTTCCCCCCTTGAAAATTGGTTATTGACATTGTCTTTTAAGTCTGTATATAGAGTGGCGCTGCACTCTGATATTGTAGGAGAAAACATTAGAATGGAAGCAAAAATTCATAACTCAAATTAAGTAAAATTTGTTATTTAGGGGGGAACGAAACACCCATTTTTAAATTTTTAAATTTCATTTTTAAATTTCGCGGGCATATCACGTGGCATTATGCCACGTGAAATTTAAAAATATTTCTTATTTATTAATTTTAAAAATAACCAAGCATCTTTATAAAAAAACAAGAACGATAAATGCTAGATAAATTATCAAAGAATTTTTAGAAATTTTTCTTTTTCCAAAATTTTAATTACACAAGTCGCTGACTTGGTTGAGAGCTTTCCCCATAGGAAACGGGGTGTTTCGTTCCCCCTTAAAGAAGCGCATTTCGATTAATGATGAGACGTAAAATTTCTTAAACACACCTCATTCCACGTCACAAATGTGCGACTCTCCCCTTAGTGCGTGACGTCATTTATGGACGACCCCAAAATAATGAGAATAATTTTTTTTTAAATTTAGTATTGTTATGCTGATTGAAACTACAATTATTGTGCACGCAAATAACGTGATTAGTACATAGTACATGATAATGATCTTTAATGGCAAAATGTATTTTATGTAAAACTGATGTACACGTTTTTTTAAGGAAAATACATTTTACTGCTGGAAATAAATACAAAATTTTTAATTAAAAAATACAACATTGGATTTTACTGATAAATATAGCATATTTGCAAGGAAATGCATTTCTCTATTTGGAAAACTACCCTTGCCTGATTGTTGTACCAGATGTGTTTACAGATTTTAATTTTGCATTTGAAATCAAAAAATTCGAACACTTCTCAAAACAATGGTAGCCAATATACCAAAACAATAGCAAGCGATTGCCTCATTTTACCGAACATATTCACGCAATGAATTGCTAGTAAAATGTTGAACGCATTGGACAAGAGAAAGATAAGTTCTGAAATTTCATTGTTTAGTTGTCCCACTCGAAAGCAGGACTCCAAAAATTAGTCTATAGACTCATTAAGTTGCTCCCCTCCACGGAAATCTTTAGTAAAAGGCGAAAGATTTTCTCGTTCTGTATGAAGGGAAGCCAGAGTACGAATTTTTAGTTGCAGCATGGCAGCCTAGTCTTTAAATTTAGCAAGGATAACGGTACGGGTATGACAATCAGAAATGTAGCTTTCTAAAATTAATAATGTATTTATTATTATATTTATATGTTGAGAAAGTTTAAGTGTACAATTCTAATATTTATCGAAATGCTAAAAGTTAATTTAAAGCTTTAAAAAAGCTTAAATTCATCTAAAATGATCCAAATACGACAGAGACAGTTGGTGAAAATAAACATTTGAAATGACGGTAGGTGACGCTTGATTACATTTGGACAATGACGCTAGATGAAAGGGAATTTTCTGCACCAGCCGCGAAGTTTTGAAACTGTATAGCATCCACCTTGGTTTTTTGTAAGGGGTGCCCGGCTTTATAATAATAAGATTTATAAATAGTAATATATCATATAACGAGTGGGTGGGAGAAATAGATTCGAGACTTTTTTTCGACTAGAATATACATGTACGTATAGATCGATTTTCAACCACGATAATATAAATTCATTGGTTTCGATAGTGTTGCTTAAATCCTGAAAGCACACTTTGTATTCACAATGTAATAGCAAAAACTACAGCGCTTTAAATAACAACTAGCCGTACGTACGTAATGCTTGATATTCCAGCTGGGTCCAAAGCTCTCAAGTGATGTGGTACGGGGGTTAAGCCTCCCAGATTCTGAAGATGTCCTTCAGTTTGTTTGAAGATAAAGTTCAAAGGAAAAAGTTGAAGAAAAGCGTAGGCCGATTCCATGCAAAAGGTTGCTCGATCCCTTGCGTCCAAAATGAGACTGGTACAGTTTTTCTACCAAGGAACGCAAAAGTTAGGCGTCGAAACGAAGGTAAACGGAGATGTTATCGACCTAAATGGAAGCGGTGGAATTAAATTTAAATGCACTGAAGATTTTTTGAATGGTGGGCCCGCTGCCAAGGAAGAAGTCGCTAAGTAAAAACATTTGTAAAACTAGCATTTCAAGTGTTTGTGGTTGTTCTTGAAACCTTAATTAATTTACACATTATAATTTTTCGATAAATGTGACGTACTTAAATTGACGCATTATAAAGCATTAGCATGTCAATTGAATGATAAACCATGCTTTAGATTTCTCTATTGGTTTCTATGGAATATTTTAGACCAGTGAAGATCGACCTATAGAAAACGAAATTAATAGAAAAATTGATTTGGTCTGATTGGGTTCTTTAGGTCTATTTATTGATTCGTATATTGGTTTGATCGATTTCAAGTGAAATTAAAAAAGTTCAAACCAATTAATAGAAAGCATTAGAAACCACTAGACCAAATTAATAACAATACAAATTTTGAACAAGGTTATTTAGCACCATTTTATATATATATATATATATTTTTTTTTTTTTGCGCAAAATCTACATACATGTAGGCCTATATAGAGTGTACTATACCGAAAAGGTTGGCTTAGTGGTTATGCTTAGCTCCTTGAACTCGGGAGACCCGGGTTCGAACCCCTGTTGGCTACCCTGGTTGTGGTTTTTCCAGGTTTCCCACAACCTCCCTTAATCGCCCATATAGGCACACATAGGCGGATGCCGGGATAGTTCCACAAAAAACGGCCACGACCGAATACTGTTACCCTTAAAAATCTGGCACTTTGCCCCTCTGCCACATGGCATGTTACATACTGACTGCATAGTAGTGAATTGAATTGAATGTACATGTATGGTAATGTTGTACGTGGGGCGTGCTTATGCTGACACATTTTTGTTTGTTTTCGATTCCAGATTTCTAAACAACAAGCAACCTGTGATACCACGGAGTGAAGTGACCTTTTTAGCCCCGGTCACTCGACCTGACAAAGTGATATGCATCGGCATGAACTACAAAGACCACTGCGAAGAGCAGGGTGCACCGATGCCCGTAGAGCCCATTATTTTCAATAAGTTTCCAAGTTGCATTACCGGTCCTTATGGGGATATTCAATATCCGGATGAAACTAAGGTACAGTTTTGGCAATACAAGTACATATGTACATCACAGTCTCATCTGTAGAACGTGTAACGGTGCAAGCTGATAGGAAAAAATACCAATAAGTATTATGCAGATTTTCTCATAAACTGCGCAGCAACATAATTGCATGCATAAGGTTCATTTTATTGTTATAGTTAAATTATTTTCTCCAAACATGTTTTATCTCACCTGTATGTACATGTATATTGATAAATTTATTTACAGATTTGTTGCTTCGGTTAAAAACAATTTCTTGTTCCAAAAATGATGACTTGCAATTTAATCTCCTTTTTCAGGCACTAGATTGGGAAGTTGAATTGGCTGTAGTGATTGGAAAGGCAGGCAAGAATATTTCGGTAATTTTGTGCCAAAGTTTTATTATGATAAATTACTGAAGCATTAAATCGTTCATCAGATCTGGACGTATTATTTGGCTTTAGATTGGCGATGCCCTGCAGCATGTGTTTGGCTACACAGTGGCACATGACGTCAGTGCCAGGGACTGGCAGTTGCAAAAAAATGGCGGGCAATGGCTTTTGGGCAAGACGATGGACACTTTCTGCCCTTTGGGACCATCGATTGTCACATCCGATGAATTAGGAGGTTTGCATAATGTCCATGCATGAATTACTTTTGCGTTCCCGTGCATTTTTTTTAAATTGGCATGGTTGACAATATATGGCAAAAACAATTTGAACCAAATTAATACCAGGTTACCTTACTGAGAGTCGATCCGTAGCTTTGCCCCAGGTATTGCTTGCATCCTTTTTAACCCCACGATAAGCAGAATTGTAAAGTACCTTAATTATTTGCTGAGAAATGCGTGGCTTTATTAAGCTTGTTTCTGTCAGAAATGACAGCATGCTGGAAATCTTTCAGACCCTCATAACCTAGGCATCCGGTGCCGGGTCAATGGGGTTACCAAGCAAGATGGCTCAACCAAAGAATTAATTCACAGAATTGACGCTTTGATCTCATTTGTGTCTCGGTAAGCAAGATTGCTGTCAACCCCAAAGTTCTTAATTGTATAAAACTCGTATGTAATTGTAATTTGCGAAATATTTATAAAGTTGCCTTTTTCTAGATTTGCCACTTTGCTACCTGGTGATGTCATCCTAACAGGCACACCACCTGGAGTAGGTTGCTTTCGGAAACCACCTCAATACCTTAAGGTTTGTGTTCAAAAATGATAATTTTTTAATTTCGTAGTCATATGTACATGTATTTTTATTTCTAATCAAAACTAACAGAGCGGGTCCCTTTGGTGACATCCCATTTAGTTTAAAAAAACTTTCCGAAACGTTAAAAAAAAAAAAAAAAAACGTGTCCGGCCACAAAACGTTAACACAAACTATTTTTAACAATATTTTAACCATCCTTTGAATCCTATATTTTGGTTCTAAAACCACTCTAGCAGTACTACTTGGGTGGGAAACTTGCTTGAGGTTAAATATTCAAAATTTACTACCTACCTGGGATTCGATCCACGACCACCATGCAAATTCCTAATTGAGCACTTTGACCACTAAGCCGCCTGTGCTTCCTTCAGAGGTAGTGTTGGAAAAAGATACGTATGAAAATGTCCATGTGCATATTTTAAAATATACTTTTCTATACTATAATAATGAATGTATGTTTGTAACCGTCCTTCCTTCCATCTATCATGTAACACCTCTATGCATTCCTAAACCCTTAATCTGATTGTGAGTAAACTTTTGTGAGTTGTTGTGCACACCCCGCGGTTTCTGAAGGGTAATTTGCCCCCTTTGCATTAGCTCATAGGCTATAAAGAAGCGTACATCATTTAAATAGTTATAATGCGCTATATATTCACTTAAAGTACCTGCCGGCGCCGACGGTCGAGTGGTTGCGTGCTTTCCTCTCGATCCCAGGGTGTGGGGTTCGAATGTTCGATCCCTGGTCGAGGTCGGTGGGAATTTTTCGAAAGGGCGAAACTCCCAAAGTGGCGGCTCTTTCGAATGAGAGTTTAAACCGAGGTTCCGTGTGGATCCCTCTTGCTCTCTGCACGTTAAAGACCCCTCGAGAGGGGGTGGAAGTCTTCCCTCGTAGGCAAAATTCCCAGGGAGGTGAAGGAGGCCCTTACCCTTGCGTTGGTGTTTAGCCCTGTGTGCAAAAATAGGCCAACGTAAAAAATCAACAAACAAACAAACAACACTTAAAGTACCTAAAGTTACCTTCAACGTTTCAAGGTACATTTATATTCCATTTCATGGAAATATGTTTGAAAAGTTTATACATGTAATTGTAGAGGGTCTGGTAAACTTTACAGACATATTTCAATGAAATGGAATATACAAATACATAAACAAATAATAGAATATTTTTGCTAGGTCCTCGTACATTCCATTTGTTAAATTCCCAACAGTTTCCAAAATTAAATAAAAAAATAATTTAGAAAAAAGGCTTATTCTGGTATGCAACCCTCTTAAGGGGCATTTTCTCAAATTAAATTCCACATAACTTTTTTTTATTTAAGAGATTTTCTCAAATTAAATTTTACATAACGAATGAAAAAAGGAATGCGTAAAAGCAACACTGTATAAGAGCTAAGAAGTTTCCCTTTTACCACAAGAGAATCTCATGCACTTTTTTTTAATAGAAAAAGAAATTTGTCTATTTTTTCAATTTATTTTTTCAAATATTCTCTTACCTCCTGATTATTTTTGTAAAGATTTGTTAGGTATTTTTTCATTCAGAAATGACATGCTTGTGTTGATAAAAATGTGTGTGAACCGTGGGAAATTCAAGCTGGGCATTGTAAATTATGTTTGAACAATTTTGTTAGCAACAAAACAAAAAGTTACTAGGCATATTGCCATGTTTTTGAATTTTCACTTTTTGCAATAGTCAAGGACAATTATTTTAAAATCTGGAATATTCAGAGAAAATCTTTTGAAAAGCTGGAAAAGTCAGGAAAGTTAAACATTTTTTGTGTATGGGATTCCTATGGAAGCTTCACTGAATTTTTTTTTACTTCAGAGAGGTGATGTCGTGGAATGCGAAATCGAAGGCATCGGAACAATAGCCAACAAAGTGATATGAAGTTATACAAGATGCTGTAATTTAGATTCAAGTAAGGATAGTAGTATGTAAATTTAATTGTTTATTAATCTGTAATGAAAATGGGAAAAAAATCAAATGTGTTAATAATGGGAAATATAATAGTATGTTTAGGGTAATTGAACAAGTTATAATGGTAGTACATGTATTGTGCTGATCATAAAAATAAAGACTTGTTATTGTTATTTTGTAGACATTTACTTATACAGTAATTCACATGATAATATCAATACAATTCATTATTAAGTGTTTAACTGTATATATTTAGCCATTATTTCTGAAAGTGCTAAATGATGTCGGACAAGTTTCCTGGAAAGTAATTTGTCAAAACAAGATTCTTGAGGAACAGGAAAATTTAATGGTTTAAAATTCTGATAAATCCAAACATTTTGAGATCAAATATATACTGCACGATTTTTCTGCTAAAAACTAAAATCTTTAGCAAAATTTTTGTACACACTTGCATATATCTGACATGTACAGGATCTGCTTCAAGCTGAAAATTACGCAAATGTTGGCAATGAAGAAGAGCTTTTATCGCAGTTGTTCAGTAAACCATGCTTTGTTGTTGATTTCATAAGCAAAATAATGAGTAATCAAGGAACCTTGAAGAAGTTCAAAACTCTTCATCTTCCTTATTAATTATAGACGGTCTACAATTTGTATACAAGGTATACAGACCTTTTTAACTCTATGGACATTGCAACAAATCCAAACTGCCTTGGGTATTTTAAGACACCGCATTTATTGTTTGTATGTGTATAAAAAAGGGGTACAGCACTGAGACCAAAATGGTCATGCCGCTTCTTTAGGTCAGGTTTTGAAACTGTTTTAGACAGCGGCACATTTGATGACTCAATTTTATGTTGTGGCACACTCTTGTATTAAGGGGGAACTAAACACCTTTACTATGTGGAAATCTTATAACGAATACAGCTCCTGTTTTAATTTAAAATTTTCAGGAAAAAAAATTTGTAAATATTCTTTAAATATTGCTCTACCATTTGCCGTTTTTTTTATATACATTGTCGGGTTTTTTTAAAAATTATAAAAAAAAAACCCGCACAATTTAAAATTATTTTTTTATTTTTAAATTTATAAAAAAAAACTTGACAATATATATAAAAAACGGCAAATAGTAGAGAAATATTCAATTTTTTCTGAAAAATTTAAATTAAAACAGGAGCTGTATTCGTTATAAGATTTCTCCATAGTAAAGGTGTTTAGTTCCCCTTTAACAGGGTTGCGTACCAGAATAAGTCTTTTTTCTAAATTATTTTTTAATTTAATTCTGGAAACTGTTAAAAACAAATGGAATGTACAAGGACCTTGCATAAATATTCTATTATTTGTTTAATTTTTTTGTTTATGTATACATATTCCATTTCATGGAAATGTCTGTAAAGTTTTTAGTTGTAGAGGGTCTGGTAAACTTTACGGACATTTATGCATATACATGTAAATAAACAAAAAATTAAACAAATAATAGAATATTTATGCTATGTTCTTGTACATTCCATTTGTTCCTATCAGTTTCTAAGATTAAATTAAAAATAATAATTTATAGAAAAAAGCTTATTCTGGTATGCAACCCTCTTAAAGGGGAACTAAACACCCCCTTTCCTATGGGTAAATTTCTTGACCAAGACAGCGCATTTTCTAAATAAAATTCTGGGAA
>JAQGCC010005392.1:0-11595 GCA_034698905.1 Xestoiulus laeticollis
ATATATGGATCCGCCTTATATAAGGATCAAAATGCTCGGCCCCAACGTGATCCTTATAAGCGGCGGGCACTGTATTTAAAAAGTTGTGCTAATTTTTAAGTCTTGGAAAATTTAAAAATGACCTGGAAAAACCTGGAAATTCAGAGAATTTCATTCTCAAAAAAATGTGGGAACCCTAAGTTATGAACTACCTTCCTAGCCCAAATTTCCATCTCAAGTTGCCTACCTGCAGAACCTGCAACACAGCCTGCACGCCGTCCACAGACTCATCGACCAATTGCAGCGCATCGAGGCCACTTAACACCTTTTGCAACGTCGCCATCAGATCATCGTGCGTCTTCTGGAACTTCTCCTGTTCAATCTCCGAGTGTTTCCGCTGCTCCTCCTTGGCTTCGATGTGGCTCTTGACGGCGTCAACCGCTTCCAACACAGCATTGATCATACGCGTCACATCACAGGGCAGATCGCTGGCGCTGTCCTTGATGACGGTCTTGCTCTTGACGGAAAGCGTTTGTAGCTCCTCGACCTGTGACAGGAACTTTTCTATATTGACACCGACATTTGCCAGGTCCTGGATGGCCACCTGCAGCTCTTCTGCAGACGGTTTTTTCATCTCGAGGGTGTGCAGCGTCCACTTGAGCTGCTCCACAGTGTCGATGTGCCAGTTGTGGAACTCTAGCCACTTCTGCAGCAGCTTTTCTTTGGCAGTCAATAGGTCTTCTGCGTTCTGGTAGCTCTTTGTCAGCTGCGTGTACAGCCGCTTCAGGTCTCCTATCTCGTCGGCTGAACATTCTGCGCTCAGAACCTTGATGTGGTTGTAGATGTCGTTGAAGGTACTCTGGAGGTCAGTACATTCTTGTATCAGGGCCTGCCAAATATCAAAGAATTCCAAAGTTATAATTTTCAATGGCACACAAGTAACATTTGGATTACAGTAATATCACGTTATATGGCCTAGATATTGTATTTTATAAAATGTGCGCTCTAAAAACAAAAGTATTCTCATAAAAGTTGAGAATTGGTGGTGTTTACTTCTTCCTGAGAACAGAGATTTTTTTGAAAGTTTTGCACAATTATTAGTTCCCTAACAATTGCACACATATTTTGCAATGTCATTACAGTGAAACCTGCGAAAAAGAGCCTCCATATAGCGTATTACCTGGGAGTAGCGCACCCTCACAGTCGGCACGGATCGATTTTGTAGAACAAACTACCTCCATATAGCGTATTCCTTGAAAACGCAACATGCAAACTGGTTTCTTGGGACAAAATCATGGTTTTACCTGCTAGGAGTGTACGCCAAAGAATGATACAATGAAATTTGACCCAAGGGAAATCCCAAAATGAAGGCGTTAAATGTCAAATAAAATACATTAGCATAGTGAATGCATGTTTACGATTTAGAAAAGGAATTTAGATACACGCATGTACACCCAAAATAAAGTAATAATGACTACATCTACATAGATGCAGCCATATACGAGCACATATTTGTTTTCTATATGTATTTTTCAGTTTTTTTTATGTTAAAAACCATTTAAAATTGCAACATACATAAATGTATTTGTGCATCTTCATTAGGATAAAAATATCTGATTCATTATGGTCATCACTTTATCTGAACCTTTATATAACACATCCCTCCAAGTAGCACACCCGATGGTTCGGTCCCAATGGGGTGCGCTATTCACAGATTTCACTGTATTTAGTTTAGGACTGGCTTGTTTAGTTTCCATTTTTATCCCTCTACACCTAAAAAGCCATTCTTTAATGACCCTTACAAAAACAAGGTGAAAATGCCACATAGTTTACCTTAACTGCCTGCAGGGCATGGTCGACACGGTCGGTATACACCTCGTCGAGCAACGATATCTTCTGTTGCAGCCTGGAGATGGCCAACTGGAACTCCAAGAGTTTATTTTGAAACTCCTTGTTGACGATGATGGCGTCTGAAAGATTCGATTGCTTTTTCAGGATTGCCTCCATGACTAGATTTAATCTGGTTTTAATGTCTGTTAGCCGTGTCTTCAATTCAGCCAATCCTTCTGGGGCCAGTGATTGGGAAAGGGAATCGCACTCCTGAGCCAAGGTAATTGTCTCGGCCTGGTGTTCAATTACGTCCCTGTGAAGCACCTGAATTCAAATTAAATTTTATGATCAAAGTTGCTATGATAATACTCATTCAGTAGTGCAATATTGAACCATATGTATTTGATTAATTGAAATTGATGTGGCTAACACCACAAATGAAAATGTGAAGTATGAAATTTCCCTACCTTCAAATCCTCCATCTGTTTTTCCAGTGCCTCAATGGCCGGCGTTTTGAGGTTCAGTGGATTCTTCAAGGTGTTTTCTAAGGTGTCTAACCAGCTGAGGAAGTCCTCCAGTTTCTCTGCAAGCGTCTCCCATGTTTGGAAAATCTTGTCCATTCTCTGGAGATTCTGCTCCAACTGCTCCTTCAGTTCCTCGAGGCGATTCAGGGCCGCTATCAATTCAGTTTGGTCCGCAGCAGCATCGGAGGAGACCTCGGTGGTCACTGTGATTATTTGTTCCTCGACCTCTTCGTACAGAATCTAGCGACAAAACCGGAATGCGGGGAGGATAAAATTATGTCTATTTTGCATAAATTGGTATGGGTTCGCGATTGATTTTTAGCAGTAGTGTCCACAATCCAAAACCACAGGATGATAGACAAACAACTCAATTAGAACAATAAAGCAAATGGTATCTCACCTTAATGTTGCCTCTCAGATCCTGACTTTCTTCTCTAGTTTTTGGTTTCTGCTGACCAGCAGCTACTCTGGCTTGCACACGCTCTAACCAGGCTTGGACGTTTTGGACGGTAGCTTGGTAAGCGCTCCACTTGGCCAACTGCTCCTCGATCAACTCTTTCTGTTCTTTGAGCTCATTGCGTAGTTGGTCCACTTCGGATCGTAAACCATCCAGCTGACTCTTCAAGAGTCGTGATTGATCATTAGAGTGCTCTGAGAAAAGCTCCTCGCCTTCCTTCTCGAGATTGATCAAGATTTGGATTTTGTCATCCAACTCGATTTCCAGATTCTAAAATTTAGCAACATGATGCAGAAAAATTAAATAAAACCGAAACTTAGAGATCGCCAGACTAAATTCCCAAAATACAGATTCAAAACCAGAGATTGTTATTCCCAACAATCCAAAAAAAAAAAATATATATATATATATATATATTTCTATCCGAGAATAAATCTGTCATTATTTTCAAAATAAGAACAAGTATGGCAGCTCTCGCTTAGAGGGCTCAAAGAGTTTGGCAGCTGACGTCAGATCCTCCGCAAGGAGAGACAAACCAAAGATCCTTGGCCAAGGACTTTGGGACGGCCTACTGCTGGACCACCTCGATCCAATTTTCGCCTTCACAGTGGCGAGCGGAATTTTGGCGACTTAACATCTACCATAACAATTGATTCAGATTCAATTTCCTACCACTGTTTGAGTTCGGTTTTGGGTCAGGTCCTCTTTGTGTTTGTGGCCCTGCCCAAGTCAAAATTCAGTTCAGTCGCTTATTAGACCTAAACCAAAGCTCTCCTCCTTTTTAAGGAGCAGCAGAAGTCCCAGACTTCAATTCTTACTTGATTTACTTCAGTGATGTTCATGTATAACTTACAGCTCCAACTGTACTTGAAAAAAATTTTGTATGTTTCATTTTAAACTGCAAGTGTGGAAGTCGACTTATTTCAACTCACGCAACCGGCTTACTTAGCCGGCTTTGTTATTCTGTTAGAACCTCTACTACCAGGGACGTCTACAGCTTCGACAACGATGGACAATTTCTTCTGCCCAGGTCCCCTTTCCACAAGGGCCTGTGGCCGGGGTGTACACATCCCCAGAGGATCCTAACAAACACAAAATGATACATACCTCAACTATGTCGATTTTCCTTTCTGGCATCAAAGCTGTAGATTTCAGTTTCTCCAGGTCCTCTTTGGCCTTCAGCAGCCAATTGTGCAACTCGTCCAACTGCCGACTGAAGGAGGTCCACTTGACAGTGATGTCCTCCAGGAATTCAATTTTCTCGTCCACAGTTGTCAAGATCAATTGGATCTGCTTCTCGATCTCTGTTATCTCTTTCTCCATGACTGGTCGTTGTGATGGGCCGATCTTCTCGAGCAAGATTGCGCTGAGTGTCTGCAACTTCTTCAGCATACCTTCGGTGGCCTCTCGCAGCTCGCTGCTCAGGTTCTGTAACAAATTTAGCATTCATGCTTGACACCAACAGCAAATGACTCAAAACCAACAAGGAAACTATAGCATGGAACATACCTGCTTGTTCCTTAATTCTGCTGGCAATTCTGTGTATGCCGATCTGACTTCTCCAATAGTCCTCAGCTCCTCTTCTGCCTGGCATAACAGTCGGAAAATCTCTTTCTTTTGGTCTTCATAGTCTGACCATACTTTCTGCGTTCCCTGAAAATATGCATGAAACAATTTGAAGATAGTGTAATAGTGAATACTACATGTAATACTGGCAATGTGAAAATGGGCCCAGATAATAATGGAATTTAAAATTATCATGTAAAAATGGTTAAAAATGTTATAAAAATGAAATGTATGGAGAATCATACGAGCATACGAGGAATTTTTGCAAAGGACAATCATTTTTTTAAAAATTAAGCGGGATAATTCCATCATTTTTCAAAGATATGAGATACCTGGCAAAATATTCATTCCACATAATAATATAAACTGCAAATTCACTACTTAATACAAAAATACAGTACATTTGTACAAATTACATTTCTGGCATTGATCGAGAAACTTAAAGCGCTTTTATGTTTAAAAATTTCAGAAATTCGATTTTACGATTGAAACCAGCTTACATTTTTTTCCAATTCAAATCCAATTCCTTACACTGCAGTCAGCATGCCATGTGGCAGGGAGCAAAGTGCCAGAATTTTAATGGGAAGAGTAAACGGTCATGGTCGCTTTTTGGGGAACTATCCCGGCATCCGCCTTTACGTGCCTATATAAGGCGATTAAAGAAGGTTGTGGGAAACCACGAAAAACCACAACCAGGATAGCTGACCGGGGTTCGAATCCGGGTCTCTCGAGTTCAAGGAGCTAAGCATAACCACTAAGCCAACCTTGTCGGTCACTTAAGAGGGCTGCACAGCAGAATAAACCTTTTTTTTTAAATTATTTTTTAATTTAATTTTGGAAACTGTTAGGAACAAATGGAATGTACGAGGACCTAGCATAAATATTCTATTATTTGTTTAAATTTCTTGTTTATGTATATGTAAATTTCATTTCATGAAAATATCTCTGTAAAGTTTATAAGTGAAGAGGGTCTGGTAAACTTTACGGACATATTGCCATGAAATGAAATATACATATACATAAACAAAAAATTTAAACAAATAATAGAATATTTATGCTAGGTCCTCGTACATTCCATTTGCTTCTAACAGTTTCCAAAATTCAATAAAAAATAATTTAGAAAAAAAGGCTTATTCTGGTGTGCAACCCTTATAAATTTTGCAAGTGGTGCTGGGCAATATTGGTTTGTGAAAATTCAAATCCTGCTTTTTATAAAGGCAAGTTTGCCAAATGAAACGGGCGCAAAACTTACTTTCAAATTGCTCAGTTTGGCAGAGGCGAGACTAAACGCCTCATTCCAATGGCTTTCCAGGTCCTGTATAGTTGTGTCCACAAAAGATGGCGCATGGTTCCCACTCTGCAGTTCCCGGCCCTTCTGCAGGCTTGACAGAATCTTGGTACGGTATTCCTCCAGTTTTCTGATGAGCAGCTAAAGACGAAAAAAAACAATGCAATTTTCTGCAATTGAAGAAAATAGCCAGCCTATATCAGTTTATCCCGGCCCCATACCTCCTGTTTCTCAATGAGACTCTCCACGATTTCAAAGCTGTCAATAATGATCTTATCATCCTGCACCATGCTCTCTTGCACCTCCTTCAGCCACTCGGTGATCTCTTCTACTTCCTCACGGTACAGGAAGCACTTGGAGACAGTGTCCACTTTGATAATGGTGGTCTCGATTGTTGGCAACAATGTCTTGTAACGGGCAATCAAAGATTCAAGCTTTTCCTGCTCCCGAATAGCCTCCTGCTCGTTGCAATGAGCCACCAGGAGATCCAATTGCTGGACCAGCCACTTCATTCCCTCACGATGGCTGTCGATCTCTTCAGAAATAGCCTTAAAAATGCAAGGGTAAAATGCAATAACTGCATAGCAAATGTTTATTAATTTGTATTTATCCATCCAATAATTTGATTAAAACTCGGTTAAAAGCAGCATCTGCAATACAAATAGATTTCTCTGCTAATTAATTCTATGAAAACATCTAAAAGGACTTAACTGGTGGACCATGGACAACATTTTGGGAGTTTTTGATAGATATGCCAACATATCTAAGACAAAATCACAGAAAATGTGCTTTTATTATAAAATCAAATAACTATTTAAGGAATTTAAAATTTAGTAGCGTCTCATTCGCCATTTAATTTTTAATTCTCTAGGCTCATGTACATGTATCTACAATTGTACATTAGCGGTTCTCAAACTTTTTTCGCCACGGCACGTACCCTTGGCGAGTTAAAAAAAATTTGCGGCACCCTTGTTGGGCTAAACAAATTTTGCGGCACAGCTACCCTTAAAGCGGTTTGAATACCTATAGTCAAAGAATAAAAAAACAGGTGCATATTTTTCCTTATTTCCTGGTATTACCACATTATAAATAAGGATGTCATACGCTCGAGGCACCCAGTTTGAGAACCAATGATCTGCATTATTTCGTTTCTAAAATTCTACAGAAATTTGGAGCTGAACGTACATATTCTTAATGTGGTGAACACAACATTTTGGAACAGTACGCGGTAAAGTTTTTGTTACAGCAAATCTATCGTTAGAATTGCTTACTAAGGGGTGCGGCATTTAGGTGAAAAGTGATACGTTTTTGTGATGAAAAAAATGAGAAAGTTGTTGTGCAGTGAAATAAAGTGTGATATGAGGTGATACTACCAATGATCAAAATCTAACAGAACGACAGTAACAGAAATGCAATAAAAACCTGTTACCTGTAGTTTAAGTTTCTGTAGAAGGCAGCATGCACAGAAAGAGAGAGAAGTATTTAAAGAGAACAAACAACAAACACATTCAAAATCGAGAACTTTTGGCGTGATCATTAATTGTCATCAAAGAAATGGATGACATATACATCTAACTAGTGACTCAAAAATCTAGATGTGCACAGAGCATTGGAAATGACAAAGAATATGGTGCACCGCAGAGAAAACTGTAATCAAGTAAATAAACTTAACACAGTTTTTAACGCTATTTGCATTGGGTGGAATTAAATATACAAGTACCTGCATGTGCCAGTGGATGAATAAAAAAGTTGTTTGACTAAGAAGAAATTTCTGTGAAAACTGCTTGCAATATCAAAATTAAAATATGCAAAAATATAAGCAAAAAACTACTAATGTTATATGTTCGCTTTCACTGAATCACTTTTAACTTGCCAACAGTTTACTGAGAATAAACTTACTTTTGCAATATTAATATATATACCCGGAGAATTTTTATCTATTGTTTTCTGGGGTTTTTATTTGTGAGAAAAACCCGGGGTCAACCAAAAGTCTTGAGACACACCCGGGGCAACCAACATTCCTGAAACATACCCAAGGGTCAACCAAAATGAAACGAGCCAAAGGGAAAAAATTCTCCGGGTATATATATCTCATATCGCATGGGGGTCGGTATATATCTGAAAACACAAACCTCAGAAGGAACTTTGACCTCAGTCCAGAGCAAGGCGAGGGATTGAGGTTAAAGTTCCTGATAGAGGTTGGTATTTTCAGTACTCGCATTCTTACAGTAGGTCAAATAATTGGAATCATATACAAAAGTGCAGATCAGATATATCACAAGGAAAAAATAAATGAAATTAGAATAGCTCTGAAGCTTATGTCTTTTTTAATTTTTACTTTCTAGTGGGCATTCTCTCAAAAGACTTATGAAAATAAATCTCTTTATGCTTTGCTTCTCTTATATTTTGGCTACCGCAAGCACTTTTTTTAAACTAGGCTTCTCTCATTCATACCAATTGAATGCTACGCAACGTCTGCAAAAGCATCAACTGTCAACAGTCTATTGTTGAACAGCATGTGAACCTGACTGACTGGCTATTTATAGGAAAGTGCATTACTCGAAGCGCGCACGTTGGAATAATGAGCTTTTATTTATAACGGCTACGGTATTAAAATTGCTCAAGAGCTTACTTTGAATCGAGCTTCTATCTCTTCAAACTCCCGAGCCGTGATGGCGTCTTCGTTCATCTTCTTCACGGCGTCATCTACCTTGTCCATCCAGTTTACCATTGTGTCAAACCTGAAATGGAGAAAAGCATGCTTAATTAAGAACTCTTTTGAAAAAAAAACTATTCGTTTCATCAGTTCAAAAGGATTGCTTATATACGTGTGAAATTAATTTTTAAATTTATGCTATTTTAGGCAAAGCACATGGTTCAAAAGGATTGCTTATATACATGTGAAATTAATTTTTAAATTTATGCTATTTTAGGCAAAGCACATGGTGAATAAAAAAAATTTATCCCTCAAAAAACTTTACACCTTTTAAACAACCGAATTCTGTTAATAATACAGTTAAATAGGGAGTCAACGCTTGATGTTGTTAGATTTTACCAACGGACATTTTTTCACAGAATTTACCCTAATTATAACTTTTTAGCCGTAACACTTAGGGCAAAATGTCAAATTAGGAACAGGAAGAGAATTGTCTTTTTGTAGGAAATCAAATATTTTCGTCTTCATTTTTAATCATTTAAAGTTCCTACAATGTTTTTAAGAACAGAGTGAAATACCAAATGGTAGCTACGCTGCATAACAGAGTTGTACTGCAGTGAAGTGGCCTTCATGAAATGTAGGAGCTTATTGAACTGAAATGTTCACTGCAGTGCACCACTGTGCTGCCGCATACCAACCATTAGCAGTCCCTCCGTTCTTAAAAAACATTACAACCAACTTTAAATAATTACCAATGAAGACGAAATGGGTTGATTTCATACAAACTGATGATTTGTTCTAAAAACATGATGTAGCCAGAAAATGTTCACATCACCAGTACCACCTTGTTGATTGCCCCAATATCAGTTTCAAGAACCATCCCAGAGGTACCATACCTGTTTCTGTACTCCTGCCACTGACGTGGCACATGGAGCAACAACCGGTGCATGTCATCAATTTCTTTCTTGAGCCTAAACCATTCACTCTGGTGCTGCTCGACACTCTGCTGCAGGGACTGGTCATTCGTTTGGAATGCGCCATGTCGGCGTCCTAGGTCAGCTAGCCTCGACAGGTGCTCTGCTACCTCGCTAGCCACATTCCGGTCTTGGAAGAAAGTCTGAAACGATACATTTAAAAAAATGTAAACCTCAGCAATTAGAAATTCGGAGATCATGCAGGAACCCTTGCAGCACCGTTGCAGAGTTTTAGAACAGCAAAGTTGGAAATCAAAAATTTTCTAGCATCGCCAACACATGGGGTAGCGATTGGATTGGATACTGACATACTATAATTAGGTTTCCCAGTTGCAAAGCGCATGTCAACTTTTAGAAAACTTGCGGATACATGTATTTTAAAAACGGACCAACTATGTTTTAAACTGTGAAACTGTTGGCATTTGTTTCTAGAAATTTGCAGAAATTTGAAGTAATTTTTTAAAAACAAGAATCCAGATTTGAATCGATCTGGAGCTTATGGAACTTAAAATCCCATTTCCATTCCTGAAGTTGGCTAGGTGGAGAAATAAATTAATGCATTTGTGGCAACTTTCAGAAAACGGTGATAGCCTTATGGACATCCAACCCCAACATCATTTGATAAATTTTGAATGAAGCAAATTGTCGAAGAAAAACTTATACAATTTGTATGAACAGTGAAACCTGGGAGTGCTATTTGGAGGGACGCGCTACAGTGAAACCTGCGAATAGAGCCCTCCATATAGCGTACTACCTGGGAATAGCGCACCCTCGCAGTTGGCACGAATCGATTTTATAGAACTAACTACCTCTATATAGCACCCTGCGAAACGCGACTTTCGCACTGGTTTCTTCGGACAAAATCACGATTTTACTTGTGAAGAGCGTATGCCAAAGCATGCAACAATGAAATTTCACCTACTAGGAAATCCCAAAATGAGGCCGATAAATGTCAAATATAATACATTAGCATAGTAAATGCATTTTTACCATTTAGAAAAGGTATTTAAATACATGCATGTACACCCAATTAAGTAAAAATCGCTACATCTACATAGATACAGCATAATGTATATTTGTTTTCTATATGTATTTTTCGGTTTTGTTAATGTTAAAAACCATTTAAAACTGCAATATATATTTATTTGTGCATCTTCATTAGGATAATAATATCTGATTCATTATGGTCATCACTTTAGCTGAACCTTCATAGCACATCCCTCCAAGTTGCACACCTCGTAGTTCGGTCCCAATGGGCCGGGTGGGCTATTCACAGGTTTCACTGGATTTCAAGATAATTTAGTTATGTATACATGTAAACTCGATCCATGCTGACTGTGAGTTGTCGCTATTTCAAGTGTCATCGCAATTAAGAGGTTTCATAGTAAGCAGACTTACCCTGTGACGCTGGAGCACAGTAATCAGGTCCTCGCTGTTGGTGTTGTAGGCGTGCTGCTCGGCCATCAGTTCAGCCTCCACCTCCCGTAGACGGTGCTTGAGAACGTCCTCAGCCACCAGGTATTCCAATTTCAGTAAGTGCTGCGGAGCGTAGCCGACGGTATCCTGAAAAAAGGAGAAAAACACAATAAACGTTATTGAATGGCTCAAGCTACGCGCTGCTTGCCATCCTCGGGCAGCTGTCATAAGCTCCAATGTCGATGCAGTCACTGCAACAGGTTTCGAGCAGATGAGCAGAATACGGGACTACGAGATCGCAAGTTGCGCCACGGGCATAAGCCCGTCTGGGCCCGAAAAAGCAACGCTCGGAAGACGGCGTCGACCTCCCTGATGGACAGATGGTCATTTCGGGAATCTCACGTGCCATTCGGAGTAACGCCTTTGGAAGGTCGCCAATTAAAGAGCGACACCATCCATTCTTCCATCCGAAATTGCAGCAGCATGCATTTTATCAGTGCTACATGTTTCCATATATTCCTCTTGAAGTTGGCCCGATTCCACCGACTTGGTGGATAACCAAGTCGTTTAACAACAATAGCTGATGTAAGGAATTTTACGAAAGTGTAAAATGAAAAAAAAAAGGGAAAAGATTTGCTTTCCCGAGGGTGAGTAAACCGGGGGAATCGCAAAAAAAGCGATTATTGGCATGTCAATTCCCTGACAGCTAGATCAACAATGTTGCAATGTTACAAGAAAACCTGATCTTAAGATATGGTCCCAAACATAGGAATACTACTGTATATACATTAGATGGATTTTTACATTTTTAAAACCTTTTATTTAACATGGTTAGAAGGGAGCACATGGTGTTTGTTTGATAACATGGATATGGATCGTGTCCTTTTTAACCAGGTTTCACTCGT
>JAQGCC010005393.1:0-11592 GCA_034698905.1 Xestoiulus laeticollis
GAACAAACAAGTAACATTTATCCCCTAGGCTGGAAACGCGCGTTTGGCTCGCCTCAAACAAGGCTTTTAATTAAAAAAAGAAATTTCGCACGAGATATTAATGTGCAGATTTTATAATTTTATAATTTAAATAAAATTCGATGTCCTGTTTGAGGCTAGCCAAACGCGCGTTACCAGCCTAGTCTGGCCTGGGGCTAATGAGACAAAACTGATTTCTTAATTATAAAGGAAACAAACGTTGCGGATGACAGATTTGAATAAAGAAACTACAAAAAAGGCACATTTCCTTGTTTTTCTAAAATAATCAATTGTTTAATTTAACCCATAGCCGTGCACCAAGGCTTTTTATTCAGTTGTTAGACGTACTTTTATTGATTCGAGGTTTGTTTGTCTTTCAATGGCGTTTATTGTCGCGATTTTTGGCATTCATACGCGATGTCAGTCATAAGTTCTAATGAAAATGCGAGTTCAGATAATCCCAGATTTCATCTCGGGTCAGAGCAATTTATTTGTAATTCCTTCGTTCGTTCCCATTGTGCACTGACCTAACTAATACATCACACGGAACCGACTATAGCTAAATGGTGAGTCTGCCAATTGAATTAGAAATTCAATTAATAGAGCATTACAATTGACTATATATGCTGTGGTTCGAGGGGGGATGGATAGGATTGGTACTGTTTAAGGCTATTCCAACGATGGAAAAGTAAGAGTTTATCCACTATGTTTTATCCGATTTTTTTAATGAATGCACACTTTATAAATGAAACACGCGTTTGACATCAGCCGGAACATGCGGCACTATGAATCACAATGATGCCTTTGTTTAAATTTTGTTGATAAGTCAATCTGACTTTTGCGTCCTCACTTTCTCATCCTGTGGAAAAGTTCGCACTGAAATGTATACTGAACATGTAACAAATTCCATACATGACACGATGAAATGGACAATATTATGGCCGGGTTTCCACATGGGAAGTTTTACATTGGGTTTCATGATATATTATTTATTGTAGTTATTAGTATATAATAAAAGATGCATCAAACTCGACAAACTCTTTAAATAATTTAAAATCTACATAAGTCAGCACATTTCTAATCAAAAAAGAATGTTGGTTTTCCACAGAGATGTGTAATCTGAACACTGATTTAGATGTCGAGACCTCAAGTCAACTTTATGCAATGCAAATTAGTTTATGCTTGTATAATAATAACTCGACCTAACCTGTTTCTTATGTATATTTGCAATGTCGTAGTTCAATTACTAAGATGAACCCAAATTGGTCATTTGCATGCATGGTATTTATAAATTGCGTAGGCAAAACAAGACCAAAAATTTGTTTTGCATGTAATGTTGCCATACTTTTAAATTTTCATAAAGTTTACTGGATGACTGTTGGAATTGTACCGATTTGAGACAGTGCTGTCAATGTGGTTAATATTAAGGGAGAGTTGCTCAAACTTTCTATTAGAGGGATTGCGCACGCCTCACTTAATGCCCCGTCAACTGATTTACCTTAACGAGAACGCATTGGAAAAACATGCAGTGCTGTCAATGTGGTTAGCATTAAGGGAGGCGTGCTCAATCCCTCTATTGTCTCATTGTGTATTTGTGAAATACACACATACATGTATCTTCCTCCCATTTGTGTCCAAAATGGAATCGTTATTTTTAGCCTAGTCAAAGGCCTTGCCATCATCTTTTCGTCGACTTAATTTTAAAAAAAACTATGGAAAATGCGATATAACGTTGGTTCAACCTAATCCGGCTTTTTTAGGTCTCATTTATACTCTCATGCATGTTTATTACTCTTTTTACTATCAGATATTAGCGGGTTTGAGCGCCTCCCTTAATGCCCCGTCAACTGATTTACCTTAACGAGAACGCATTGGAAAAACATAACCAGTGCTGTCAATGTGGTTAACATTAAGGGAGCATTAAGAGAGAATAGCTCAAACTCTATTAATATCAGCATTAAGGGAGGCGTGATCAATCCCTCTAATAGCTCAAACTCTCTATTAATATCAAAATTAAAAGTTTGAGCAATACACTAGCCATAACAATACAGGGTGTTTGAAAGTTTCTGTATTAGCATTTAAACTGAACTATATCATAAACTAAATGCGTTAGAGAATCCTTGGTTTTCCTTGGCATTCAGTTTACATGAACCAAAAATACATTTTTTAATAAACTTCCTGTTAAAATGGATCCATTGACCTTCCCAAACAAAATTCTATTTCACCTCTGTAAAAAAATGTACACCTGGTTCTTCTGCCTTACATCAAGGATATAATGCATTTATTTTACTTTAGAAACTTATTCCCAGGAAAAGAATGGTTTTGCATAAATAATGAAGGCGGGTCTTCTTTTGTTACACTTTTGATGGTCATGTATTACGGCTAGAGTTTAGGGAAATATTTCCCCAAACTGTTCGTAATTATACCCAAGCTGCAATCCTTACCTCATTCAAAAATTCTGAACAATGAAATGCAAACCCACGTATGAGTAGGATGCCACCGTTCTCATTTGAATAGACAACCAAACCTTAAAATATACCCCCGTTCTTCCTATAGGGGAATTATTTTTAATTTTCAAGTTAAGGTGCAAGTTGTGTTTGTGCATGGTCTTACAGTTTTGGATAGCATTAGAATGTTCTATTTGTTTGTTTCTTGTAAAGCAAAGGTTTGTTCAGTATTTGCACTTTTAAATGACACTTATAACATTTGCTACATTATTTTATATTTATTTCCATAGGGGAGCGTCGGTTTTGAAGAATTGAGAAGGTATATAAAACATGGGGGCGATGTCTGCAAAGATATTGCAAATATTTTACAAGAGAGGTAATTTTTTCTCTTGTTTTATCTTAAAAAAACGCATTTTTGTTAAGGAAATACTTAAAATTTTACTTTAATTGCACAGGTCAGAACTTGAAGCACTTTATGCAAAAGGTTTGGGGAAATTATCAACTAAAACAGCTCGCATAGCTAGAGATTCAGTAGGGTAAGTTTGTGTATTTTGTTATTTACTTGACCAATTGGATGGATAATTTAGTGGCCTAAATAATGAACCTTATTATCTTTAATTAATTAGTACGTTGGCCCAAGCATATCAAGTGGTAGCGGCTGAACTTGAAACAGAAGGGGAGCTACACAAGTAAGCATTTTTTTAATAAAAGTTATCAGCTGTGGAAATTTCAAATACCAATTTCTTTGAATCATCTTTTTCTATTGTGTTTTTATGCAAAAATAAAGTAAAAATGCAGCAAGTTTTAGTCCTGAGAAAAAATATCTCGACTTGCTTATAAATATTTCTTTTACAACAAACCATTAAATGATAATTATGCATAATGTAATCATGGAGGATTTAAAAATTTTTTTTTTCAGATCTTTGGCATTAGCTTTGGTTGAAGAAATAGTCAAACCATTAAGGCTTTTAATGGATGCTCAACATAAAGCTCGCAAAACAGTAATTATAAAGAGCTAATTAGCGAACAGTTGCTTGCATGTTAAAATCAAGATTTTGATGCATCACGCATTCATTAATATTTCTACTAATTATAGGTTGAAGGCACTGTTGACAAAGTTGCAAAAATGCTGAACGATTTAAGGATTGCTGAAAACAAGGTTGGTTTGGCTAATTTTTAGGGATCGTAAAAGTGCATGAATTTCAGTTTATGCATATAACGTTGAGTGACATAAAAACCATATAGATAATAATTATAGGTTACAAAGAATACAGGTCGAATAATTATAAGTGGGTTAAACATGATGAAGGAATGGTATCAGATGCATTTTTCTACTTCTAAGGCGTTGTATAATATTGGCATTGTTATGATAAACTTTATTGAGCAAATGCCTAGCCCAATTTAGATGGTTTAGATCGCTCCAGAAACAAGCAAAAAAGATTTTTAGGGGGGGGGTTCTTAATCAGAATTTAGGTGCAAATTCCCAGCATAGCATGATGGATAAATAACAGCGTCCTTTGTGGATGAATTTAAAAAATTGAGCAAAACTTTCCATTTTAATAAAATGAAAGTCATATTTGTACGTTATATAGATTTAAACTTTTTGGAGACTAGATATTACTGCAAACAACGGAATAAAAATTATTACAATATTTTAAATCTTGAAATGTTTGACAATTTCTTTATCATTTAAATACATAATGTTATCTACAACACCCTTTCCTATGGGGAAAGGAATCAGTTAGCCTTGCTTTTGTTGAAACACAAATTTTAGAAAAAGGTAAATTAAAACAATTCTCTAACTATTTATCTAGGACAGACAATTTATTTTTTTTTAAAATTGTGCAGATATTTTTTAAATTAATAAATAAGAATCATTTATAAATTTCATGGGTGTATTGCAGCAAAAACTTCCTCATAAATTACATCTGCGAAATTTAAAAATAATTTTTATTTATTAATTTAAAAAATATCTGAACACTTTCATAAAAAATTGATAATGTTTTTTTAACTTATTTTTTTCTAAAATTTGTGTTTCAACAGAATCTGGGCTAACCGAAAATTTTCCCAGTTGGAAAGTGTGGTGTTGTAGATCACCCAGGCTTAGGTTATCTAAAATTGATCTATTGATATTTTAAAAATGCACATTCAGCTTTTGCGACCTAATAGCAACAATTGTAATAATATCTTGATGTACTAAAAATTTACTACAAATATTTTTAAATTATGTAAATTAAGGCAAAATAGTTCCTGGTTCATCAACAGACCCAATTGCATATAGAAATAATTTTATAAATTATGTATGGTTTATTTTATAACTTTTTTATAGATTAGGTAAACTTGAACTTGAAATTTCATGCAATGGGAATGAATTTACATATAAATGTTCTTTTAATCTAGGCAAAAAAGAACTGCTACATTTCTGCAAAGGAAAATGAACGAATGCAGGAGCAGTTATTGGACGCCAAAGTTGGACGAGGAAAAATTGTGTCTGACAAGGACACTGCCAAGGTAAAGAATAAATTAACAAGCAAGCTTAAGGTGAAGTTCATATTCTACATATCGTTGGCCGGACTGACTCATCCTATGCGTTGTATTTAATGCACCAGGAAAACTAGTTTTTTTTTTCTGAATTTCAATTAATCACCACCTGCTTATAGCTGCCTTAATTACAGTTTTTATTTTGCAGTCGAGTTTTAAAGTAATTTTAATCATAAATATTTAGTAATTTACTGGCCCAAATTCTCTACAAATGACACATATTCATGAACTTTTTGACAAATTGCATAATTAGACAGGTTTTTAGATTCTTTCTTATTTTAAACACTTTAATTGATGATAGACACGAATTAAAGTAATACATTTTATTGATGATATGAAATTAAGTTAAATACGCCTATTATGGTTTACTTGAATTCAGCATTTTAGAGTTTATTTAGATTTATTTTAGTACTTTGATGGTTTTATAAAAATACGTTTGAGACATTCTGTAAAAAGTTCATTGCTTTTTTAAAAAAATTGAAATGTTTCCTAATAATACAGGAACAATACACAAAAATACAAATTTTAACACCTTGTAAAATCTGATATGTAATTTAGAACTTCTGAAATTTAACTTATGCTTACTGCAATTATCTTGAACATTCTCTCATGTAGTTGGAAGCCAAGAAACGTAAAACAGAGGAGATAGTTAAAAAAGCAGATTACGAATATTACACAGTGTGTGTAGCAGCTGAACGAGCAAGGTTGGAGTGGGAATCTACGGTCGTAAAAGGATGCACACATTTTCAAACATTAGAAGAGGAGAGGTTACTTCACATGCAAGATGTGCTAAGGAAGTACTGTACCAACTGGTCAAATGTGGGTCCAAGGATGATTCAGGTATTTTGAAGATATTTCTTGTACACCACTAATTTTTTCATTATCAGCGATTTCAAGATCAGTTTTTAAGTTGGTCTTTTACAATGTCTTTTACAGAGTAGCGATCGATTGAACGATGCCATTAATTGTGTCGACATCGGCACCGATATCCAAGCTGTTATAGCACAGAAAGGAGCACATCACTGTGTTTCAGAACAGATGCTACCAGATTTCTATGTGGGTTTATGCAGTCAAAATCTTTTTGTGCAGATCGGTAGCTACGTGCACTTCAGCATCTAAGAAATTTTTCTTTTTTTTAAAGGCGGAAGATATGAGCAATGTAATGAATAAAGAAAGGCGGAGAGAAGCCCTCGAGAAATTCATGTTATTAATAAAACACGACATTGAGAGGGAAAGGAGGGGAAAACAAGGCGTGGAAAATCTGGCCCGTGTATTTCAAGAAACTCCAACGTTTGGGGACCAAGATGCTCAAAATGATGTACAAGAAAAATTACAGCACGTAAGTATGAATTTTCAAAATTTTTTAATGTGTGAGGCATTAGAAATTTTGACAAATTGGAAACAATTTCATAAATTTAATGTAGTTTTCTTGCTATTATATAACGCTGTATTGCTATTAACAATATGTTCATCTCCTTAGATGAGGGCAATGCTTGCATATTACGAAGCTACACGGTATAAGCTACATTGCTGTTTGTCAGACTTGGAAGGAAGGACAAAACCCGTTCATCCGTTAAGTAGGAGCATTGAGCAACATAAAGACAAACAGGTAAGTTAAATATATGATTCCAACGCGATTTTTGCAAGTAAGAGCTTTTAAAACGACTTTTTTTTTCTTCAAAAGGGACAAGTGCAGACAATATTAAAAGTACCATCATGGGTTAGGCTGGACAAGAGCTCTGACCAAAATTGGGACGTAGTTGATAATATATTAGATCGAGGATCTGCGGACGGAACATCTCATTCACCAGATAATTATGGTAGGAATATTCCCTTTAACGTTCTTGCTTCACTACCATTTTAGCAGATTACACCAAAAACTTTATTTAAACTTGTGTCAAAGTTCCATTCCTTTTTTTGTGCCGCAGTGTACGACTGCTTCAATGACATTATTTAAAAATTTTGCAGACGAATTTAGCTTATCAAGCCACGAAAGCTCATCTTATTCCACTACTCCAACAAGGGTAACCCTTGTTCCCGGAATAAAAAGGCAGCTATCACTTTGCAAAGCATTGTACGATTACGAGGCCAACATGTATGATGAATTGACAATACGACCAGGTAAGTTTTGGTAATTGCTCGTCGGTTAAATCATCGCTTTCTGAGCCAAGATTAATTGATTTTTATCAAAAGGTGACGTCATCACCGTGTACGACAAACTTGAGGATGGCTGGTGGCATGGAGAACACAATGGTGTGGTTGGAATTTTTCCGGCAACTTACGTCGAGGAGCTAGAGGGATAAATATGGTAACTAACCCCATGGGTTATTTGAGGGCCACACAAAATTTGCATTTCTCCAATTTTTAAAACAAACTTAAATTCTGATCTCGTATTAGAGAGAAAGAACTGGAGAAATTGCACAAATGTGTAATTTATTAAGTGTACTTAATCGTATGTCATTTCTATTTTTACTTTTGGTACACTTTTTGTATATTATTTTTGCATGCATGTTTTGTTTTAGTTTATGTCAATAATTTGGTGTTCACTCGTGCAAGTAAAAATAATGCTCATCGAACGGATAAAAATATCCAGGGACATTAAGAAATGAACTTATTCAATGCTGTATAAAGCTTCGAGGTTTAATTGAAATTAAGACAACCATATTTCAGTTATTAAATACATACAAATAAAATTGTATTATTGATGTTAATAAACAAAGGTTTGTACAAAATTTAAAAACGTTTTAATATTCAAGTTATTAAAGTTACACAGAAAAGCGAATACAAAACAATGATATTGATATTATTTATACAGCTATGTTTAAAAATATATAAATTGAGATAAAAGTCGTTACTAATTTGCTAACTTACAGAACTCTTTCCGCATGCTGTGAACAAATTTTCTTATATTGTTCGTTTTGTTTAATTCCGTTTCCAATTTCTCCACCTCTGATACCATAGGCTTACAATCTATAACTATATAACCAAAAAAGTACAAGTGGTCAAATAGGTTACAACAAAACCCTGGTCAAATACCATTGTCGAAAAAATTTACAAGTACCTTTGTAGTTGTTGTTGCTCTCAATTCTAAGGTGAAGTGAGAAAGGCATATCTGGATTGTCCTTGCTGATGTACTTGAAAATGAAACCCAGAGTATTATCTAAAACCATTATAGAAAATGTTATTCTGAACATCACTTAATCGTAAAGTTCACAAACACTAAAACAAACAATCACCATTTTCTTTCCGTATATCTAAACCGAGGAATGTCGAATATTTTGCAATGGTATCCTTTTTTGAATTAAATTCAGTCATCATTTTTCTGTGTAACTGTTCCACCTCTATAAATAGAACATGTTAAGATATTTTATGAGTTACGTTAGACTGAGTTTATAACAAGTTTTTTTTCAATAATGCCAACCTTCCTGTCTTGCATTCACTTTTTCGTTTTGCTGAGCAACATCTTCCCGAAGTAATTCCACTTTGCTACATATGCTATCTGCATCTGCTGCTGCTTTCTGGCAAGCTTCGTTATGCATGAAAAGATCGTCGACTGATTTCGTTGTTGCTAGGAAGAAAGCGTTAAAGGTACATGTAAGTTCTGTTTTGATATAACTGAATTTATTATTATACAGTGGAATCTCTGAAAGCCTAATTTTTTATTTGTAATGTGTTTTGAAATGTACATTCCTATACCGTTTAATGTATAGTTTAGCGTGATTTCATTTCAAGATTTCATTCATGTCCTAACGTCATTTCGATAATGCAAGTTTTTTGATATTAATCAAAGGGGATCCTGGCCCCATTAAACTAGGCCGTATTGGCTAATTGGCAAAGATCTAACGGCACAATTTAACCAAATGTAGTTCTAGTCCATGTTTCCCATAAAGCCGGGGCACACGTCACATTTAAGCAATTAATTTTGCTACATTATTGAGTGTACCACATTACACCTGTTGTCATCTCATGGCATTTACAATTAAGTTTACTCTCATTTAACATTTGTGCGAGTAAACATGCTAACGGCCCGGATAATTGCAGCCCTGCTATGGATGTCATCATTTGAAGTTTTCATACACCATGCAGAGCCAGCGAAGGGCACCCTAAAATGACAACCAATGAACGATACAGCCAACTGTAAATTCTTTATAAATAGTCAAAATTGGTGCAGTTGTATTTGCATTTATATTGCAGGCAGTATAATTGGTGCTGTGGTACGGGGGAACACCCCCGTACCACAGTTGCTGAAATTGTTCAGTTTGAGACCGAGCTGCGGCTCAAGTCCTGAGATTTGCATGCAATTTGGTCTACTTTAGAGTCAGCTCGATCTCAAGCTGAACAATATCAGCAACTGTGGTAAGCTATAGTGATAAGGTAGTGTATAGGTATACTTTCTGTGTAGCTGCTTACCATCTTTCGCTTTCAAGATTCGTTGATATTTTTCTTTTATGTGATTACTTTGACGACTGAGAAGTTCTGAAATAGAAGTGAAAATAACTCATAATCAAAGTAACAATTTCACAAAGTATTGACTACATTATTATGGCAATACTTGAAAGATTTTATGCAGCCTATAAGCTAGGCTAATAATACTATAGGCAATGTTTTTCAACATAGGGTTTGAAATACAGTGGCAAATTGCATGTCAAAGTAACAATGCAGGAACAACGGCTAATAGAGGGATTGAGGCACGCCTCCCTTAATGCCCCGTCAACTGATTTACCTTAACGAGAAGGCATTGGAATAACATACAGTGCTGTCAATGTGGTTAGCATTAAGGGAGCATTAAAGGAGGCGTGCTCAATCCCTCTACTATATCCAAACCCCTAACTGTGTTCAGGTCAAATTTAGTCAGGATAATAGGTTAAATTTAGTTATTTTAGGGAAACGTCCATGTGCGAAACTGTCAACCAATCATTGCAACACTTACCATCGATTTCAGCTGCTCTCTTTTGAGAATTGGTCGAATTAAGCAATTTTTCTTCTAGTGCTGTTAATTTTTCATCTAGGCTTCTATGTAAAACGTCAAGTTTTTCATCAACAGCTTTTAAAACACTTTCTCTAGGGTTTATCTCAGCCATTTCCAAATTTGAATTTGACAAACAAAACTATATACGTCAAACCGGATGTAGTCATTCAAACGGACGAAAAGAGGAATTCTGGGTAATAAGAAGAAGCGGAAATGACATCATTCCAATGTTCGTCTGTTCATCACCTGTTTTGTTGGAACTCCATCTGAAACTTATTTCTGTGCCTTCGACGTAAAAGCACCAAATTTTGAGTGGATAATAACAAGATTTCAATTAAGTATCGCTTTAAAATGGACGATGATGTTATAACGACACTTAAGGTGCTTTGTTTGGGTGAAAGTGGCGTGGGAAAATCGAGGTATGTATCAGCTTCGTAATGACATGTAACCATACTGCATCGCAACAGTTTGTTAACGATGTCAAGCTGTGCTAAAAAATAAAATTAACGATGGTAAAAATAAAACTTTACTACAATTGAAGCTTAATCAATCAATATATTTAGTTAAGGGATCTGATTTTGAATAAGACACTGTCGAAAAATATACCAGAGAGATTGCTATATTCCATACATTGCATAACGTCCCTGCTCAAAAATCCCATAGAAAACTAGTCTTTTGACTTTTTATTGATTTGTATTCAATGGCTGGGTCATTTAACAGTAAATTAAGACAGTTCAAACCAATAGAATTTTGTTATGATCATTTTGTCAACAATAGGAACCAAATTACAATAACAATTTTGACCAGAAGTAGCAGACAAATTTAGACAAATAATGAAATGACTGCTAAGAATATTCATAGCAGGTTGCCAACATTTCTATCATATTAATATCAAGATGACAAAAACAAAGACAAAAAAAAATTGAATAACAATATCTGTAACCAATTAAATGATTATTTTTTTTGACTTTAGCCTTTTGTTGCGTTTCACTGATGATAAATTTGATGCAGAGCAGTCTGCAACAATCGGTGAGTTTCTGTTTAGTATACTCAAGAAAATAATTGCAATTTTAAATATAAGCAGTACAACTTGGAAATGTTTTACATGCAGGAGTTGACTTTAAAGTAAAACGTGTCACTTTGGATGGAAATTCAGTCAAATTGGCAATTTGGGTGAGAAAATGTCATTCCATTCTTTTCCTAACTGTCCATGGAAATGTGTTTTAACAGCTTTTTGTCTATTTGAATTTTGTTGATTTAGGACACTGCAGGTCAGGAAAGATTTCGCACGCTAACGCCAAATTTCTATAGGGGGGCTCAAGGCATAGTTTTAGGTAATTACATGTATGGCTTCGTGAGGTGGTTTTCCAGCATTGGGGCCGTGCATAAATGATGTCACGCAAAAATAGAGCTTTTTAGACCCCCCTCCCCCCCTGTCACGGACTGTCACAATTTTATAGACCCCCTATTTAATTATGTCACAAACTCTTAACCCCCCCCTCCCCAAGAAAAAAAACCCAACATTTAATAATGTTTAAAGTTATAAATAAATCTCACAAGTTTATTAAATCATGAATTTTTTATAATAATATATATTTTAATTTATGTAAAATGTTT
>JAQGCC010005394.1:0-11589 GCA_034698905.1 Xestoiulus laeticollis
CCATTTCCTGTTACCCATGCGCAGGAATGAGCGTCGGGCGACGTGCGTCGGAAAACGCGCTATTGTGGCCGGGGCATTACATCCACGCCATTGGTTATCACTTCAACTGTCCACAGCGCCATCTCTGAACATAAACCAAAACCAATCAAAACAAAGTTTTTAGTTGGTGTCGACTCTATTCGCACAAAGATTAAAGCTATTCTTTTTTCAAAAAATCATCCCTAGCAACAACTTTCGGTATTTTTTTTCTGATTTTTTGCCAATTTTCGGCATAAGCGTCGTCTAGTCGCGCACACAATGCCTAATCCAGTGTCCAGACCGTGCCTATTTGACGAATCACAATACCCTCGGTCATCTCGGCAAATGGAATCACATCAAGAAAGGTTCCTCCTCTATAAACGCTTTCGAGAACGTTAAAAAATATGCCGTAATCTGCGAATTTAAACGGCATATGCTCGCCGAGAGGAAGCGGAACAAAACCCCGATTTAATTATCGTGGGACGGTGAGCCATTGTCCGTCGCTGATATTTACGAAAGCGGGAATTAAGCAAAGTCTTCACATCGAGGATCATAATGCCTCATTGTCGAGTTTAAGGTACTTACGGGACGAAGGCACGGTTCGTTCGACGGAACGACGCGAAATCAATCGGAGAAAACGAAAAACCAGCGGCTTTTCGATTTCTCACAATGGCTCTCGTCGTTCGGGTGGAAAAATAGCGGAAGAAGAGAAGATTTTAAAAAGTGGAAACGCGAGATTAACGTAAAAGCCGCGTGAACGGGCATTAACGGATTGAGAAAGACAATGAGGTTCTTACTTTTGATGATGATGTGTTTAGAGGGATGATCCATGCTCCAGATAATGACCGAACAGTCCAGGCTTCCGCTGGCCACGCACTGAGAATCTGGACTCCAGGCTATGCAGTTGACCCGAGCAGTGTGAAATCCCCATTCTTGGTTGTGAGCGAGCTTAGTGTAAATGACAAGAAAAACATTATAAGACGTTTTGTAAACTATCGAAAGAACTGGTTCAAAGATCGCAAGCGAGTCTTAAGAACGAAAGTCTTGAAAACAGCCGATCGAAACCAACGTTTTCTGGGAACGGATATTTTAAATCCAAGCGGTGGAGATAATTGACATCCATAATTTCCGTTTATGATTTTAAGGGTACTTTCATGTTGGAGAATCAAGGCATGACTCTGCATTAGTCCAGAATGACCCCTGAAAACAAACGCGGAGACCTTCATGGACCCGTGCATTTCGGGGCATCATTTACAGGGATAGAAGCTTGATTGATGCCTGGAATCAAACTTGCTTGGTTTTTCAGGTAGAGAATCCTGAAATTCAGCGCTTCGATTGGTCGGCCGTCATTTCTCGCTTTTATTGTCAAAAAAATCTTTAATAAAGGACAATTTTGTACAATCGGAGGCCGACCAATCAAAACACTGCATTTTAGGATTTCGGCAATCAAATCCTGAAATCCAGCGCTTTGATTGGTCGGCCGCCATTTCTCGCTTTTATCGTCAAACAAGTCTTTAATAAAGGACAAATTGGCGGCCGACCAATCAAAACGCTGCATTTCAGGATTTCGGGTATCGAATCCTGAAATTCAGAGCTTTGATTGGTCGGTAGCCATTTCTCGCTTTTATCGTCAAAAGGGTCTTTAATAACTGACCATTTTGTGTAATTGGCGGCTGACCAATCAAAACGCTGCATTTCAGGATTTCGGTTATCGAATCCTGAAAGTCATAAGAGGCTTTCATAAGGGAAAGCTCTTGGCATATTTTGTACAATTGGCGGGAAAAGAGCGGGAAATGGCGGCCGACCAATCAAAACACTGCATTTCATGATTTGATGGGAATGAAGCGTGGCGCTTCATCCCGCTGCTCCACATTGTGCGACCCCATTGAAACCAACGTGTTTCTTCCGAAGATTTCATTCGAATTTTTCAGGGGTCATTCAGGACTGATGCCGAGTCCTGCCTGAATTCTCCGACATGTAAGCACGCTAAGAAACGCAATCATCTCAGCAGGTACAATCTGAATCCTACTTGCACCGAATTTAGTAAAATCCGAAATTTGTAACAAATTGTTTGACATTTGTTGATATGGATAGATTTCTGTTAAAATTGCAAATTTCAAGATATCTGTCCAAGAAGCCAATCACGAACAAATTTTAAGAAATTACTACGCGATAAGGTTGCGTCTAAAGAATCTATTCTAAGAAGCTTTTTTGAGAAGCTTTCGTCATTTTTTGATCATTTTAACAGAATATTGAGCATTTTTGTCGGTACAGGAAAATCTCGGCAAGTTAAATCTGTTGAAATTAAGTTTTATGAGGATTTCAAGTGGATTTTAAGGATTTTATGAGGATTCGGTTTTTGTTTCTTAGAAGCATTTTATGCGTTCGATGCAATTATTACCTCATATCCCGGAAGGCGGTAGACGATAATTTTCCTGTTAGTATCACTAGCTGCGAGGTATTCTCCGCAAGGCGAATATTTTACATCGGTAAGAGGTCCTAAATGTTCAAGGGCTGTCTTATGACTTAGGTTGAACGCATTTCGCATAAAAATGTGCACTTTATTATCCTGAAACGAGAGAATACAAAAAAATTAAGATAAATGCTCTCGTACCGATCAAATAACACAACTTTGTGTTTTGTGAAACCTCGCGCTTTCTGAAATCAACATTTCAAAGAATGAAATTAAGTGTCTTTAATTAAAAACCATCCGCTGCTCGAGTGAAATATACGCACATTTCTAACAAATATACACAAATTTCTGATAAATATACGCGTATTTCTAACAAACTTGAGAATATAATAGCAAATTTGTTGAAGATGCAAGATTGCGTGGGCTTTTATTGCACACATAATAAAAGCTTAGCTTATTAACTTTAATTAAATAATTAGATCAAGAATGGCATTACGTGAACGGTGAACTTTACGGCTAAAACTGTACTCTCGTATTATAGTTTGCGAATGGCAACAAACAAATCTTTCATCACAAAGTTGCTTCTTACATATTTTTTTAAAAAACATTGTTTCAGAAAATGCATTTTTTCTCCATTAGTTATTGAAGATATTGTTATCGGATAAAGTGCACGCGATACTGCCGAACATCTTCTCGTCCTTGGCATAATGGTTTAGGTAACACATTTAGACAAAATAGAAACAAATGGATTTGTGGGAGGAAGTGAGGACGGGAGAAATGAAATGCAATAGAAGAAGAGAAAATTTATAAATGATTTTTCTCGAGTGGGCAGATTTTTAATGGAGATTCTTTTTTTTTTTTATTTAGGATTTTCCCGGCATGAATGGATAGAATAGATGTAATCTATAAATAGTTCAAGGCAGACTTTTATCCTATGATTACTAAAGACAGGAAAAAAATAAACAAGTGACAATAGATGCATCAAGGTTGATTGTGCCGATTTACGGGAAATATTTTGTTGTTCCGAATCTACAAATTCCCATTCCCCAGAAATAACATTTTTAACTTTCCTGACTTTCACCACTTTTTAAAACCATTTTTCCTGACATCCTGACAATTTATTATTCAAACATTTGCACGTATGCTAGCTCGTTGCTCAAGGAATTATTTGAAGCGCAATTCACAATGTTTGACAAACATTCGGCAAAATGCTCATATTGAAATCATACAAATTATTCATAAAACAACTATTTCCTAATCATATCTCAATTAAATATTAATAATATATGTATTAGGAGGTTAACGAATAGTCGTGTCGTTAAATCGTTGTTTCGAGCAGACAAGAATTTCGTTTCCGAGCAGACAAATTTCTTTTATGGTTCAAAAGTGCAAAAAATAAATGTTTATTTATTGTTTATGTGAATTATATCTGAATTAATAATCATTCAAATTTTATTAGGAGGTTAGCGAATAGTCGTGTTGTTAAATCGATGTTTCGAGCAGACAATTTTCTGTTATGGTTCAAAAGTGCAAAAAATATACGAATATTTACTGTTTATGTGAATTATATCTGAATTAATAATCATTAAAATAAGTTTTTATTAGGAGATTAGCGAATAGTCGTGTCGTTAAATCGTTGTTTCGAGCAGACAAAAAATTCATTTTCGAGCAGACAAATATTTTGTTTTCTAGCAGACGCAAATTTCGTTTTCGAGCAGACAAATTCTGTTACGGTTCAAAAAAGCAAAAAATATATGTGAATTATATCTGAATTAATATTCATTAAAATAAGTTTTTAATAGGAGATTAGCGAATAGTGGTGTCGTTAAATCGATGTTTCGAGCAGACAAAAATTTCGTTTTCGAGCAGACAAATATTTTGTTTTCTAGCAGACAAATTCTGTTATGGTTCAAAAGTGCAAAAAAATAAATGTGTATTTATTGTTTATGTAAATTATATCTGAATTAATAATCATTAAAATTTCATTAGGAGGTTAGCGAATAATCGGGCCATTAAATTGTTTCGAGCAGCCAAAAATTTCTTTTACAAAGGGTATAAAAACCAGTTGTAAATTTTTGTTAATGCAAAATGATGTCAAAATTAGTCAAAAGGAAGAGTAAAAGGTCATATCTTGACTTTTGTACTAACTGATGATTGGTCAAATAAAAACTGACATAATATTTTTGTTGAATTTTGCCTAATATTTTCAAAATAAATCCCTTTCTCAGATAATTCCAGGTTATCAATGTGTGTGAAACTCCTGTAATTCATGTACATGTCATATTTCAGTTTCGGCATCAAATGATAAGTTGAAACAGCGACGGATTAAATACAGAAAGCGAAAGCCGAGAGTTGATGGGGCTTTTGTTTCCGACAAAATTCAATCTAGTTTTACATGCTGCTAATGCCTTCTGAATTTACAAATCTAATTACAGTTAATGCAATCTAAATTCGCTCGCATTCAAATACGAGAGAATCGATGCACTCGTAGAAGTTTCAATTTTTATGCGATTTAAAATTGGGACGCGTAGAAAGTTGAAAGAAAATTAGGAAAGGAGAATTTGAAATTAAGTTTAGCAAGAAACATAATTTTTATAAAAATTATAACTTTTTTCCAGCTTTCAATAAGGCATATTGCCAACTAATGTCATGGTTCCTTGCAAAAAAATGGAGTTTTTCAGTAAATTCAAACTCTACTTTAAGCGGCTGTCTAAAAAAAAAACATGTTTTACGGTCTAACGGTCTAAAAAAAAATGCAGTACTAACCTTAGCACCACCAACAGCAACATCTGTATCTTTGGTATTGATCGCTACGCAAGAGGGTTCAAAATCGACTGGAAGACTAGACCTTTTTTGGCCATCCGTCAAAAGTGTTATCTGAAATTAAAAAAATTATACAAATTTATAAGTGAAATAATTATTTTTCAACCTGTTTTAAAAAGTTTTTCCTGACAATTATGACAATTCAAAATTCAAAAATGCCAAAATAACAATGTGCATAACAACTTCTTGTCTCGATGGCTCGAAGATACAATGAAATCTGTGAATAGTTAAGAGGCCTCCATATAGTGTACTACCTGGGAGTAGCGCATCCTCGCAGTAGGCACGGAACGATTTTATAGAACAAACTACCTCTATATAGCGTATTCCCTGCGAAACGCTACATGCGCACTGGTATATTGGGACAAAATCACGGTTTTACCTGCGAAGAGCGTACGCCAAAGCAATGCAACAAAGAAATTTCACCCAGTGGGAAATCCCAAAATGAGGGCGATAAATGTCAAATAAAATACATTAGCGTAGTGAATGCATGTTTACCATTTAGAAAAGGTATTTAGATACATGCATGTACATCAATATAAAGTAAAAATGGCAACATCTACAAAGATGCAGTTGTATACGAGCGTACATTTGTTTTCTATATGTATTTTTCGGTTTTATTTATGTTAAAAACCATTTAAAATTACAACATATATATTTGTGCATCTTCATTAGGATAATAATATATGATTCATTATGGTCATCACTTTAGCAGAACCTTCATATAGAACCTCCCTCCAAGTAGCACACCCCATGGTTCTGTCCCAATGGGGTGCGCTATTCACAGGTTTCCTATAAGCTGTTTTAGGATATTATTTACAATAATCAGCAAATGACAATCTTGGAATCACACAAACTACTATTAAAACAATTTTTCCTTATCATATCTGAATTTAAAATCATAAGTAATTAAATTAGTTTTTTTAGGATGCTAGCAAATTAGCCGTGCCATTAAATAGTTCTACGAGAACATGTAGTTAAAAAACCTGTAACAATCATATATTTTTGGTAATTTTGAACACTATGATTCCTGCAATTCTCCATTAGACAAAAATCAATTTTGGTTAAAAACCATGTAAAATTCATGTAAAAATCAAATATTTTTGGTAAAAATCATGTACAAATAAAATATTTTTGGTAAAAATCACGTAAAAATCAAATATTTTTGGTAAAAATCATGTAAAAATCAAATATTTTTGGAAAAAATCAGGTAAAAATCAAATATTTTTGGTAAAAATCATGTAAAAATCATAGTTTTGGTAATTTTGTTCACTTTGATTCCTGCAATTTTGCTAACTAAAAATTATGCTAAAAATTGAAGTGAAAACTATAATGCAAGCGTCAGAAACTTGTTTGTTAATTAAATCAAAAAGCCGCGGCTGAAAATCAAATTACTTATAAAATATGCAACTGAAAAGTTCAAAACCAACATTTTAAAATCATAATGGACATTCGCCGAATAAGATTAGCATCCATTTTGCCAAATTTCCTCTAAAATACCGTAAAATTTATTCGAAACATTTACGGATAATATTTTTCATCAATTTTTTTTAGTATCGATTCCTGATACACCCTCGGACCACACCACCTACTAGCAGATCCACATTACAAAAATGTATAAAAAATTCGCCCACTTGAATCAGTGGTCCTATCTGCCAAACAGCTGTTGTTACTTGGGGCTATTATTAAAAAATGTATCGAAAATAGTAAAACTGACATTCTGGGAAAGTTTACGATCACAATATTAAAATCGATCCGGAAATATTTCCATGAATTCCCTTAGACCACCATCGCAATTAATAATATCATCAAAGCGTGGGTATCGAAAGTACGGGTCATAAAGTTAATATATCGAACATGATGAAATTAAAGACAGATTCCTCGTATTTTGTTATAAAAAAGTTTTACAACAATAAATATATTTACATCTCAGTCTCTCTCTAAGATCCAATCAAATTACATAAAGTCTAAAAACAGGAATAGTTATAAAATAACTAAAGCCGGAAATTGTGTACGATAGTCTCAGCGTCAGGTATCCCAGCCACTTTTAGGGATAAAAATATAGGAATTATAGGACATTATCTTCGAAAATATAGAAATTATAGCACAGGATGGTAAACACTTTCACATTCAATATTTAGGGCTTTTTAGGACTTTTTTTAGATTGAATATTAGGACTTTTTAAATGTATACTATAGAATTTTATTTTTAATTCGCATTTATGCCAAAATTAGGACAAAATTTATTGTATTTTTAGCGCATTGGGGTCCCTATTTAAATTTTCAGTCATAATAACTAGGGTACATGTAACTTCAACTGTTGAAACATAATTTTTACAATAATTACGCAATTATTCAGAGGGTATTTAGGACTTTTATAGAAATATTTAGGACTTTAATAGAAATATTTAGGACTTTTATAGAAATATTTAGGACTTTAATAGAAATATTTAGGACTTTTAGGACATTTTTACGACTTTCAGGACTTGCTTGTCACCCTGATTATTACAATCCTGTACAAAAGTTAATGAAAATATAGGACAATTTAAGGAAATATAGGACAAGATAGGACGACATCAAAAATATGGGAATTTATAGGAAATATAGGATGGCTGGGATATCTGCAGCGTTTTTTAAAAAAAGCTGTAAAAGTTAGAAAAACTAAAATAACTCATAACAAGTGCACTTTTAAATAATTTGATATTGCCTTTTTGGTATACCGCACTTGTTATTTTTAATGAAATTTTCTTCATCGTAAATGCAAAAATTTAGGAATCTACAATGCTCTGGATTTCAAACTCGGTCGATGAGAGGACATTGGTATGGATCAATTTATCAAAATTCAGTTTACTGAATAAATAATACGATGGTAAAAAATAATACAGTTTCGTACATAAAAGGGCAGATACAGCCATAAATTTAATATAAACATACGCTTGCTAAAAATTTGCTTTCTGTTTCAGCAAAAATTTCATCAAAATTAATTTTCTGTAAAATTAACCTTTATATGTATGCATTAGAGTTCCATATCTTTACGTGGGAAGCAAATTGTTTGAAAACTATGTCCTAAGTGCTTCTAAAGGTTCTCTTTTAGGGTTCCCGCATAAATTCAATATATTAAAATGGCTTCCTTTACCATGCCCTAAATAATTTTTCAGCCAGGAATAATTTATAACTATCGCATTAGATAGCACAGTTACAAACTCTGTTTACCCAACACCACTTGCGATAGAATAATTGAGCCAGATATTAAAAGTCATCAATCATTAACTCGTGCCAATTAATTTGACAACTAATTAATTGGTACAAGAATGCAGATGATCTCGTCCACCTGTATTAAATACAGTCGGATCTCGATGGCCTTGACCAAAATATCTATACATCTCATGAATTAGCCAATCGGTATGAACGTTATCTATATTACCCACAATATTAAATTACTCTGTTTATAACGAACAGCAATTCGATGTCGTAGGTCAGAGAAGAAGAACACTCCGTTGCGGTGTAATTGATTCATATTTTCATTGATTATAAGGATCGGTTTTAAAAGTTAATATCTTAAAACATTCCACCGCTTATTTAAGGGGTACTCAAAATACAGCAAAAGCAGGTTTAGTGCATAATTGTACGCCCGGTGTTTAATAGATGTTGGGATTAAAACATACGGTATTTCAGTCGCTAAAAACTGCTAAGTGTCATAAAAAGTCACGAAAGCCGCCTAGGAGAGAACGAGATGTGTAAAAACAGACCTCTCGATATAAAAAACGTCCGAAATATCGAGCTTTCATTTCCGACTTGAAAAAAATCGGTTTTCATCCATTTAAAATTTGGCGAGGTCATGTGTTTTATCCACTCTACGTGCGCATGCAACATCTATCCCTTCCCAATTTTATTACTAACCCCAAGTATTTGGCTCTGTATTTTGAGATGGCTGAAATTTAATGCTGAAAGCTCCCAGTCATATCGTAAAGCTGGCTACAGACTACGATCACGTCACTTGAGCTCATGTGATGGCACGAGCCCATATTTTTAACCGTGATATCGTGCAATAAGCAAATTACTGTCACACAAGTGACAGCGCCGAAGCATTGCTTTCCCTTTTACGTCTGGTTTGCAAAAATCTGTTTTTCATCGCTTAAAATACGACCGGAAGTTATAAAAACAAAAATCTAAGACGCGACCGTATCTACCGTAAATCGTTAGTTTAAAAAAATGAAAAATATGCAAAAGCAGCAACTTACCTCCTGGATATCAGCTACTATCACAAGTCCATTCTCTCCAACGGCGATTCCTCGTGGTTGAGAGTCCATTTTCACTTCCGCAGTCCTGAAATGAATTTTTTTTTTTTTTCAGTTAGATGATCTTAGTAATAACGGGATCATTATTTCCGAAGCCTTTCGTCCAACTTACCCGTAAGATTTGGTAGCGACGTTAATACTTTTCACAACATCGTCCATGCCGCAGGTGTAAATAGTAGTGGGATCCAAATCCATGTCTTGAATTTGATTGCTGTGTCCCCTTCCAGAGATCTTCTCGTTGTCCCCGGTGGGATAATCCCAGGCCACTACGTGTCCATCGTGGCTTCCCGTTATTAGCTGGCTTTTGTCGGGAGTTATGGCGAAGGCAGTTATCGATTTATTGTGTCCCTGTTACGGTGAAAAAGAAAATGTCCATCATTGTTACAGAAACAAGTTAATTTTGACATTTCGTCTCCATCATTGTTAACGTAACAAGTTACTTCTGACATTTTGCTACAATTGGCTCTCGATATAATGAACGCCAAGGGGATGGGAACATTCGTTCGTTATATGAGAGGTGTATTTTTACACATTTTTTGCTCATATATGCGGCTTTCGTGGCTTTTATGACACTCAGCAGTATTTACTTCCTGAAATGCCGTAGTTTTTTTTGCCCCGACAGTACTTCTATCTTTTTTCGAATACTTGAAATGCAATTTTTGCCGAATGCTAGTGTTAAATTTGCACTAAAACTGCTTTTGCAGTATTTTGAGTACCCCTTAAATAAGCCTCAGAATGTTTTACGATATCAACTTTTGCAACCAATCCTTAAAATCAATGAAAATGTTCTATGTATCTGACCTATGACATCGAATCGAACCATTCGTTATATTGAGCGGTCGGTTATACAGAATGCTCGTATATCCAACGGTTGGTTATACAGAACGTTCGTTATACCGAGAAGCGAATACATGGCATTTTGGCGTTTAGGCATTTTAATCGTGAACAGCCATTTTGTGCATTATATCGAGAGCCGATTGTACATTATTCTTAGCGTGCAGTAAGCTTATATCATGTTTCAAAACAACAAAAATGTCCGTAATTAATTCATATAAACAGGCATTGATAGGTTTCATTCAAGCTTCAATTTCAGTTTGGCTTCTGAATGTCAAAACCAATAAAATTTTGATTACAGATAGCATAATCTAAACAGCCGACCTTATCGGGAAAAAAAAAATAAGAAAACATGAGGTCCGATCAAATTACAAATAAATTCAGAACAATAAAATGAAACGAGAGATTTTGCCAAAATTGAAGACTGGAATCAGATTTAGCTTCATATTTCCTTATCGGATTTTTAACGAAATATTATAGGTATTGCCGACATTCGTAAAAGACTTTAATTGAGCCACTCGATGTTAAAAAAATGTGAATCTCGGATTCCGGCTATGCGTGATCAATTTTTTCTATCAGACTTTAAAATTTGCTGCATTTTTTTTTGATTTAGATATATTAAACGACAACAGGTATCATATATTACTTTTCGACATTTCAGCTTACCTTAACAACACGAAGGGGTTTGGAAGGATTGTTTATGTCCAAATAATTGATGAAACCACTCAAAGACACGCTGAGCAAATGGACTCCTTGCCACAGACAACTCACTTGCTGATCCTCGACTTCGTTTCCAAGTACGAATTCACTGAAACCGGAAACAAATGTTGAAATCTTACAAAATTTATCAATTCGTAATTGATAGATTTATTAAATTGGCAGGATACGCTCGAATAACGACACAAATTTCTTCGATGTATGATCAAAAAGTTAGGAATTCTCCTCATCAGTGTGCCCGCAATACAGAAATTTTGAACTTACCTTACTTTTCCACATTAAAAAACAATTTTCCCTGACTATTCTAGATTTTGAAAATATTTCTCTTGATTATTCTAGTTTGTTCCCTCCCTTTTCTAGCTTTTGAACTGATTTTCCATCACCATCTACCTTAGACCTTCTTCATACCAACTTTGATGTAGATCAACTGATGTGGATCAAGAAAACTTTTGCGTGTTAATTCACGCCGCAGAACTCAGTTAAACTGGTC
>JAQGCC010005395.1:0-11589 GCA_034698905.1 Xestoiulus laeticollis
ACCTTTCTTCAAGTTTAAATCTACTTGTGTCGTTTTCGATGTTTCCCGTGTGTCGGAGGGCCGGCACTGTCTCACACAGATGCTTAAGATTGGAAACTGTGGTACGGGGGTTAGTGTTTGATAATTGAACAGAAAATGATTGTTAAGTTCTGATTGTTGCAATTAATAGTAGGCTATGGGGAATAATGACCTTCGATCTTTCAGGATGACCAATACTCATTTTAATTTTATTCTCAGAATGGAACTATCACCGGTGATATATAATGCCTAAGCGAAACTGCCCCAAAATTAAGGTTTCTTCCATTCTTCTCCGTCGTTTTCGCCTCACTGTTTCCGAGATTGATTTAAAATGGAGCAATTTGTGCTTTTTCCAGCACCAGTTTCTCGTGGGAATTCTCTCTGCGTACCCTCCCTGAATAACGCGTGTTTGAGCACCGAATGAAAACCATTCCATCGCCATCATTTCCTCGAGAACATTACATTCCGTCAACGTGCCGCGCATTTTGGATTAGCACCAATACTTCGATTCGATTGTAGCGAAATTGCGTTGCTTTCGAGAGAGAAAACGATTTTTTATGTGCCTGAAAAAGAAAAAAAAAAACAATCTTAAGGTCTTCCCTTGCCGCCCCAACAGCAGTTCCTTAGTGAGGCATGCTCACATTGGGTCGGTTTTTAATGAAATGTCTTGCAGTTTTTCAAATTTGCAAATACAGCTGTTCTCTTTTTTGCAAATTGATTTATTCCGGTAGCTTTCTGAAGTTTTATTTTTCCTCGGCATTTTATTGTTTTTTTCTTTTTTTTCTGTGTTTTAGCTTAGTTTTCTCTAGCGAATTTTCCAGATATGGCTGCATCTGAAATGGACATGGTCCGCGTTACAAAACAGTGCATGCGCGAGTAGGTAGCGCCACGTTGTGGTAAATAAAAATTGATAACTTGAATGGGATAGAAGGTCGCAGTATCAAGCAATGAAGATGGTTTCTTCATTATTAATTAAAAAAATTACTATTTTATAATTTTGAAAAAATTCAAGAATATTTTGGTAACATTATCTTAAACCTCCCAAAGTTTCATCTCGGTATCATAATTAGACGCTAGATATTATTATTTAAAGGTTTATTTCAAATGTGGTTATGTGTTAAAATCTTGGTCACTATCCCCTAGGAAAATTGGAACTTAATACGACAAGGGGACGCTGCACATAACGCGGTCCATTGTCCATGCACATATCATAAATATGCCCAGATGTGGCCAATTTTTGATGCAGCCATATCTGGAAAATTTCATATATGACCATATCTATTTTTTTCACCGGGCCTATGCCACCTTTGTTGCTCAATATTTGAAAAATAATACTAAGACACTTGTTATAAGTTTTATCATTTAGTCTTAGACCTTTTCAGACGAACTGATCATGCTTACTCTTAGACATTTCACATGCAATAGTGTCTTGCTCGGCAAAAGTACGTATCTATTTGCATTTGACAAAACCATCTTAAGACACTTCACAATAGTGTCTTACTCGTCAAAAGTACGTATCTATTTGCATTTGGCAAAACCATCTTCAAACACTAGACAAAAATATCTTTAGACACTCGACACATGTATCTTAAGATGCTCGACAAAAGTATCTTAAAACATTCGACAAAAGTATCTTATTTTAGTCGAGCCAGATTTAGACAGATTTAGTCGTAATCATGGCAGATTTGGCCATATATTGAAAGGGGTTTAAACCATATACATGTATAGAGACATGTATGACCAAATCCATATCATATATGAACAATTTTTGATATGGCGATATATTCAGACAAGTCTGACCATACCAAATTAATTTGTATATGGGAAATTCTATATGGCGGTATATGGAGGCCATATCCAACGTATTTATATATGGGCATTTTCTGATATACATGGATCCATGTATGTCTATGCCATATACAAGACTTCCATGTAAGCCTACATGGCCTAATATAATGTTTCCACCCAGGAAGCTACAAATCTGCAAGCTTACAGTAGAGAAATTGAGAAAGTACTTGAAAAACAAGCTGAAATGTCCAAAGCTATTAAATATTTTGTCTTTGGGTTATGGTGTTCTTAGCCACAGTGGAATAACATTGCAAACAAATTTACATTTTTAAATTGCTTTATGCTTTAGGTCCATTGGTTCATATCCATTGATTGCACATGGGTTAATCTTTCTAATGCTCTGGTTGTTGACTATGATGATTTTGATCTTGCGCAGTTTTCAAAAAAAAACTTTTTCTGATCTTGCTCCATGCTCAAATCTTCTATTTGTCGTTTATTTGCAGTCCGACGTCATCAAATGTGAATGCCACGAAACGGTCCCTAAGGATGTTACGAGGCACAGTGGCGAGGGTCACAGTGAGAAGGATGAAAAGGTTGAGATGCTCATTGATGCCACTGCCGAGACCGTGTCCCAGGCAGCCTTGGAGCGGGCACAGAACCTGGAGCTGGATCTCAATGAAGCGAAAGCAGAACTTCAGCACCAGTACGAAGAACTGGTCAAGAACCTCCAAGACAGGCATGAGGCACAATTGGAACGTCAAGCAAAGGAGCTGGAAGAGAACTTTCAACTTGAGAAGATTAATCTGGCAGCGCAGCTGGATCAGCAGAAATGTAAACTTTTCCAGGAAATCTCGGATCTTAACCGTATGCTGGAGGACACCGAGATTCAGTTGCAAAATGCTCAGATCAGACTTGAGGAAGAAATGCAGTTGAAAACCAAGCTTAAGGACGAAATATCGGCTAAGATTGAAAGTGAAAAAGCACTTCTGCAGCAACAAATCGCGGTGTTGGATTTGCAGCTGCAGCAGAAAGACGAAGCCGAAACAAGCATGCGGCTGGTAAGTCACTGCTGTTGATATTAAAAACATATGAAATGTTGTGCTAGTTGCATTAAAGGGATGCTAACATATCAAAATTTGTGATAAAGAATAGTGCTTTACCTGGGTTTACAACGTTAAAAATCAATGGCTAACCTATAAAATAAAGAATAATTTAAGGCTGAACTAAACACCCCCTTTTCTATGGGGAAATTTCTTGACGAGCCCAGCGTCTTTTCTAATTAAAATTCTGGGAAAAAAATTGATAAAAATTCTGTTTTCATAGATCTAGTGCACAGAGACCATGTTTTTTTTTTTTTTTTTTATGAAAATGTCTGGTTATTTTTAAAATTAATAAATTAGATTTTTTTAAATTTCGCGGGCGTTTTGCATGGTCTTGCTGCCACCTGGTGTCAAATATCATCAGTTTATCGTCGCGTTTCGAAAATGTATTGATTACTTGCTTAATATTAAAGAGACGTTAATATAAATGTATCTGTGCCCTTGCTGGATAAATAATTCATGCTATAAAATTAAAATACACACCTTAACTGGTATAATTAATTTGCTGATCTCGTAACAAAATTCAATTTCCGAAAAACGCTTGTAGCTGACACCAGGTGGTATCAAAGACTTAGCCACTTGAGATCCCCGTGAAATTTAAAATTTATTCTTATATATTAAATTTAACATTTAAGGGCCATTTTCATAAAAAATACGTTGTCTCTGTGCCCTAGATCTATAAACAAAGTATTTTTACCAAATTATTTTCCCCAGAATTTTATTATGAAAATACGCTGAGCTCGTCGAGAAATTTACTCATAGGAAAGGGGGAGGGGGGGTTGTTTAGTTCAGCCTTAAAACAAATTTTTTACAAACAGAAAATAACTGTTGGTTTACTGATATACCAAAACAGTGTGTTAGCATCCCTGAAAAGGTTAAATAAGGATGTGTTGATTTGCCCATTCAATTCTGCTATTGATGTAAACATGCTGAAACTATGCCGCATAGCTTTAAGATCATAGACAGCCACTCTTAATACTTCGCTTTCTGCACTGTCATGACGTTCTGTCGCGCCAAAATATGTTGGCAAATGTCATGTTGCATTTACCCCCACCGACCCCGTGTTTTTTGGATTCCGACAACTTTTTTCCACGATAAACGAATGGTCTCAAAGAACTAATCTAGCATCTAAGAAGTATAATTCTAGTCTCCACTAATCGCCTTCTTCGAATAGGAATTGCAGGCGCAGTACGAGGAAGACGTGGAAGAGGTCCGCAAGTGCCTCGAAGTCAGTTTGAGCCACGAGGCCCAGGTGACCCTGGAAGCACAGGCCAATATGGAAGCCGAGGTTGATATGCTGAAAGAAAAAGTCGAAGCTGACATTTTAGCACGTAACGAAGAGAATAGTCGTCTTTCCAAGGCCCTTCAGGAACTGAAGGCTCAGGTTGAGCAGGTGCTTGCTTGCTCCTTATTAAAATCTCGCTATATGACCGTTTGGGGACCTCTACGTACTTTTAGCTTAAATTGACCGGCTGCTTTCTTGCTGTCTTGATGCTTTTGCTATACTGTCGTTGTCTTACTGCCAATTACAGCCTTTACTTTCCTTCAGGTATTTCTTGTCTATAATCTTCATCTATACAGCTTCCAGATTTTGTAAGAAACACGTGGCTGCTGAACTTGATTCTGGAAGGAACTTCTGTACTTGTAATGCTTGGACCTTTTCATAAAAGCGATATCATGGTCATATAAGGAACCCTTGGGTAAAATTCAATTCTGATGCATGGAGGTGTTGCATCTAAATTATCTGAACGTGGATTGTTGTTCTCGTAAATGCACTCAGGAATAAATCCATGATGATTAAGTTAAGAATAGCGCCAGTTAACACCAAAGTTAACGATTATACCGAGGCTCAGCCGAACTACCACTTCCGAACTTATAAGCCGTAATATGCCCAGTTTTAATATTTCAGAGTTCGGTTTATTCCTAATTATAATTTTTAAAAAAGCGTTATCTTAAGGTTGAACTAAACACACCCCTTGACTATGGGGAAATTTCTTGACGAGCCCATCGTCTTTTCGTAAAAATACTGTGTTCATTAATCTAGCATACAGAGACAATGTTTTTTTATGAAAATGTCTGGTTATTTTTAAAATTAATTAGCTAGATTTTGTTTAAATTTCACGGGTGTTTTGCATGGTTTTTCTGCCCCCTGGTGTCAGCTATCTGCGATTTATCGTCGTGTTTCGAAAATTTATTGATTACTTAATGCTTAATATTAAATAGACGTTAATATAAATATATCTGTGCCCTAGCTGTATAAATAATTCATGCTTTAAAATTAAAATACACACCTTATTAAACGGGTATAATTAAGTGATCTCGTAACAAAATTCAAATTCCGAAAAGCGCCTGTAGCTGACACCAGGTGGCATCCCCACGTGAGATCCCCGTGAAATTTAAAATTTATGAACCATTTTCAAAAAAAAAAACATGGTCTCTGTGCCCTAGATCTATGAACAAATTATTTTTACTAATTTATTTTTTCCAGAATTTTATTTAGAAAAGATGCTGGGCTCGTCAAAAAATTTCCCCATAGGAAAAGGGATGTTTAGTTCAGCCTTAATTAAGATTTTTAAAAGAATGGTCAATTATACAAAATCCAATTTTGCAGGGTGTCCACCATTATAAATAAGCACTTGTTAGTATCTTGTAAGTTTTTCTCACATAAATAGCCCCACTTGGCTAATTACCTATGTGAATGAGACAGCAAGACAGTTTCATTTTCGAAATTGGTCATTTGGAGGAAATTATATCCAAAGTTATTGTCGCCAAAGGACTGCTTTCTCGCAGGTATTATTCCTGTAGCAATTTCCGCAAGGCTTTGACTTGCAAATCCATCCTCTCGACTTGTTATAAATTACGGATTTAACACAGTGGACCGTATGCAAAAGCGGCATGGCTTGTGCATATCCTTTTCGGCAATTTTTCCTTGTTATACTAATCTGCCCACTTACTCCATCTAGCAATTAATTTCTATGTACAACGGTCGCAGCTCCGGAAGGCATTTTCAGTCCAGCAATTAGGAACTGGAGAGATTAAATTAGGTGCTAATTAACATTCTCCGTATCACCACTACGGTGGACTGGAGACCTTGCCATCAATGCATTTGCCCATTCTGGACTTGCTTCCAGCCAAACAAACATTGCATTCCACGCATCTGGCTTAATTATCTCCCGATTGTGCTTGTTTGCTACGAAGCTGGTCTTTTGTTTCGTCTAATCACTGCCTAATCATTCCAATTACCACTCTCTTTTCTTGCTCCATCTTATATGCCGTATCTTCACAGCATCCCTTACAGGTAAATGATTCCTGTATTCTAGCACGCCATCAACACCCATGTATGTTTAGTCACCTAATCAGATAGTGTCTCAGCTGCTGGCGTGATTGGATGCACGATTGCGTGCGAACACTGTTTCTGCTAAACCAGAAAAAATGCTTTTTAAAAAGAAATCAATTTTTGTCGCTGTGTGCAACTTATTTCTACGTGACTGGAATGCCGTGCTGGATTTTTATTAGGCTTTTGCACCTCATCTGTTCTGCTTCGTTATGAATGAGAATGTACGAGCAAACAATGCTCACAAACTCACAAGCCTCTCAGATTCATACTATCGTTTTGTGAAAAAGAAGTTTTTGTATTTTTATAATAACATGTCTAGGGCTAATGACCCTAATCGAAATAAATATACTGATATCAGTAAATTCTATAGTGATATTAGTATATACACAAACTGATAACAATCTGAGCTATACTGATATCAGTACAGCATATATAGTGGCATCAGTAGGCAATATTTGACTGATGCCTGTATAACCCATACCAATATCTGTATCAGCTAGACTTTAATCAGTATAGGCATACTAATATTAGTTAGTTATACTAGTATCAGTACACCATTGTGACATCAGTAGGCAGTGTTTAGCTGATACCAGTATAACCCATACCAATATCAGTATGAGCTAGACTTACATCAGTATGGTCATACTGATATTGGTTAGTTATATTAGTATCAGTACACCATAGTGACATTAGTAGGCAAATGTTTGACTGCTGTCAGTATTAACCCATACCAATATCAGTATGAGCTAGATTTACATTAGTATACATGTAGTCATACTGATATTGGTTAGTTATACTAGTATCAGTACACCATAGTGACATCAGTAGGCAAATGTTTAGCTGATACCAGTATAACCTATACCAATATCAGTATGGTCATTCTGATATTGGTTAGTTATACTGGTATCAGTACACCATAGTGACATCAGTACACATGTAGGCAAATGTTTGACTTAATGCCAGTATAACCCATACCAATATCAGTGTAAATTATAGTTTCATCATTATATTTCTCTGATAAATCTGAATTTGTTTGACTAACACCATTAAAATATCATACTGATATCAGTGTATATAGAATTGTTTACTGATATTAGTATGTATATTTATTTCGCCCAGGGCGATTTGTCAAAGTCCCCTTGAAGCAGAACTTGCCCAGAAGTTTTTTTAGACATTGGTCTTGGAGGGAAGGATGCTGTGACATGCTTTTGCTCTTCCATTTCCCATAAGAATACATTAAAATGTATGCATAGAGATTATGGGTATTGGTGCATAATATGAAACGCTTGTATCATGTTAATGGGGATAACAAAATCTTTTTTTTGAATACACGAGGGCAAATACGATTTTTAAGACCGTGTATCTTTCTGATATTTTTTTTTTCCAATTAGAAATGGTTCGTTTTGATAACGAGAAATGCAAACATGAAAAGCAAACAATGTTATACTACCTTTTTTATTTAGGTTTGTTTTTCAGTAGTTTCGTGGCATTAAGATAAATCTGGGATAAAAATTATTCCCATGTTAGTTTTAGTGTATTTTTAAGCTGCACTCCTAAAAGCAGCAAGAGCTACGCTTTATTTTTTTCCCCAAGCTTGTTTAATCGTATAATAAAATTGAAAATATTTGCTTTTGATTCCCTAGCGAGAGAAATAAATTAAAATATATCCTGTTCAGAGGGATTACGATGAGAAACTAAAGCGTGCAGCTTTCTAAAAATATTAGCCGAGCAAGAACGATTCATTAAATATAAACAACTAGTGCATGTACATGTATTTGAATCATGAATGCATATAACATTATTTTTGTTTGCAATAAGTTAGTTTTCAATCGGTTTTCGAGCATGTAAATGTGCAAAAACGCCTAATGGTAGGTACGCTGCAGTACAGTAGTGCACTGCAGTGAAGATTTCAGTTTAAATCTTCTACATTACACATATAAGTCGCTTCATTGCAGTGCACAATTGTGCTGCAGCGTAGCCACTATTAAGCTTTTCATTCTGTTCTTTAAAACATTGTAATAACTTTAAATAATTTTCAATGAAGATGAGAACAGTTGATTTCTAACAAACAGACCGATATCTTACTGTTCCTATTTTGACGTTTTGTCCTAAAAAGTGGCTAAAAAGTTATAATTTCGGTTTCCTTGAAATAATGGCCGTAAGTAAAATCTAATAACATCAGTGGATACAACACACATGACTTCCTATTTAATCGCATTAACAGAATTTTAATTATTATAACATTTAAAAAAGTGGGGTAGCACTGAATTTTGGACCAAACTATATGTTATCGTAAATAAGATAATTCCATTTATGGACATATCAGAAAGGAACATAAACATTTGTATAACATTGTACATATTTTTATTTGTTATATTAAGACGTTTTTGACCATAAATTATATTCTTTGCGAATTTATGATCATACACAAGTGCACAAGTGTTCAAATTCTGTTATGTTCATATTTGTACAGTAATGTTATAACTAGTTCTACATACATGCATATAATCATAAACGTTTTCCAGATATATACATTGTATTTAGAATATAAATTATTGCCATATAATGTACGTTACATGTTGTATTGTCATATGTATGCTGCAAAAAATGAGTGTAGATGTATGGCCCTATATATTTTTTCCTTCTCAAACTATAAACATTGTTTTTATGTACTTCGAACACTTGTTAATTTTAATTGATGGTGAGAACCAGTTAACCATGAATTTTGGATTTCCAAAACCACCACCAGCAATAAGACAAACTGGTGTTGATTTTGGAACGGTAGATTAGTGTAAACTCTTTAAATGAATGACTTCATGGGTACATTAATGGATGCAAACACTACAGACTATATAGCCGATTGCTTTTATGGTTAGTGCACCGTGTGGAGTCATGATAAACTCGATCCGTATTGATTTTTCCACCGATTGCTGCAATCGCTGCCAAGTTTTGTTCCTCGCCTTGACAACTGCTAATCTCGATCCACTTTACGAACGAGGTTCCGTTTCCGCTTGCCCACGCTTTAATTCTCTCGCTTCGGATGCCGAAGGCAATCCGGAATCTGGCAACTTCGCTATCATAACGAAATCTCCACTGCTTTTCTGCTCTGTCTTGGTGATGGGCTGGTGTCGTGCACTTCAATTTCCAGTTCATTATGGCGCTTCTGCTCTTCTCTGTGATCTGTTCTGATTTCCCGAGCATCCCCAAAACGCCCATTCGATGAAATATTCATAAGCACTTGATTTTTATTTATTTCAGCTGCAGGCCGATAAGCTTCGCCTGGAGAGAATGCTGTCTTCAGAGCCGACGGATCCAGAAGATGTGCTGCTGGAGCTTGACGATAAGGAATTTGGTGCAATGCCTCTGGTGGGGAGAGCCTATCGGAGGGACTGGGAACAGTCGAGCAACGCTAGGTTTGTTTCGGATTTTATTGTTCCAGACCCCGCTAAATCCCGGTACACGGCTCAACGAGCAATGCTTTCAAATTTCATCTCCTGCTGCACCCCAAATCTGCTGTTGAAGCTGCCATGGATACTCGGCCAAGCGGCAGTTTGTTTACGCTTAACGAGATTTGAGGGACAGAAATGCAAATTTGAACGTACGGGCGTATTAATCCGGAATATGCCGAATTAATATTCACCCAGATTTAAGCTCATTGACGTGCCAGAGTTCCAGGGCTCTGCTTGCGGGGAATTTTTAAACCAACATGAGTAACCTCAAGGAAGATTATCAAAATTCACCATGTGGAAGTGGCAAATCTCAGAACTCTGGGCTTCTTGGAATGTATGTTTATCTACTGGAGCATACTGAATTAATATTTATTCAGATTTATCCATGCTCGTTGATGTGCTAGAGTTTCAGAGCTCTGCTCGTGAGCATTTTTTAAACTGCAATAACCTCTAGGAGGATGGCAAAGCAATCACTTTAAGCCATTTGAAGTGACAAACCTGAGATTTCCACTTTTTTTTTTGAAAATTTGTTGCAAAATAGTTGTTCAAGGATGTCCATGTCAATATGATACGGTGGTCTGCTCCAATTCAATCTCCAGATCTGAACCGCAACAGCATTCATCATGGACATTTCTGTTTAGGCTAATTCTTCTGATAGGCACTGCCATGGTTTAACTTGTCACAGTCATCAGAGCTTTAAGAAGACAGTGCCATGGCATCTGCTTAAGCGGTACAATATGCAAACAGTCTTGATAAGCTTGAAGGCAAATTTATGAGGAACAAACATAATAGTCTCATTTGTCTTAGATCTATAGACCAGATTGTTGTTCCAAATGACAGAAACGAGCCTTATCATATTAAATGGCTGCAATTTTGCGGCTTTGCATCCTGCTATGGATTGCAGTTCCGTTTGCCAAGGTGGAGCAAGCTAATAAAGTTGCGACAGTAACTGCTGCTTTCAGCAACAACATTAATTACCGTGTTTGTATTGACTTCCCTAGCTTTGCACTCTGCAAAAATGCAAGTTTGCTCGCCAAATCAAGATATTGTTTGCTTAGCCGTAGAACGTTTTAGAATATTTGTGCAGATATAAATTACCCTGACATCGCGTTTTGAAAATCCTAATTTCCTAATTAAAAGGAACAGTGTATGAGCTTTAAATCCTGCTGAGAGTTGCGGTGCTGAGAACAATTGATCAAAATCATAAATTATGGAATAACCTAATTAGAATTCAACGATCAGAATTTATGGAATTAGTATTTATCTCTGTTTAACATGACCATTTCTCTGTAGGATAAATAGATTGCGTATTTGGCTAGCATGTTACTCTCGCTAGTAAATTTCGATTACGGAACACACTTGTAATTGCTGTTCCCTGGCGTGCTGGCTGAATGGATATCAAGGCAACAATTCAAATAACATTTCAAAGCGTGTAATTAGAAAAATTGTCATTGCTATCTTGTGGTGAGAGATGTGATTGCGGCATTTTACACAAAGTCTAAATTTAGCTAACGATGATTAATACGCCAACGAGCATAAAATTAGATAGGGTGTGTTTTATTTAGACAGAGCAGCTTTACAATGATTTTTTTTTCTGCGCACAAACTATGATGAAGTATGGTTCATGAATTTTATTGGACCGATCATTAGTCGGACGTTTTATTGATTCCTGGTTTATGTACCAAGTCAAAAAAAAACAATGAGAAATGAATATACGATGGAATCTTTCCTGTTCAAAAAGTCGGAATTTAGTATTCTCATATCGTCTCTACTATATTATGAAATTTCACTTTATCATCCCCATAACAATCATTTTTGATTTAAGGGGGAACTGAATTGACTCTGAACTGCATGTTTTGCTATGAGGGAAATTTTGAAACATACTTTTAAAAAAACT
>JAQGCC010005396.1:0-11588 GCA_034698905.1 Xestoiulus laeticollis
TTGCGCGCTCGCAGCGCCACCTCGCGAACGCGAGAGGTGCAACCGTCTAAAGTGTAGTATCACATCGTTTTGTTTGGGTCCACGACGCGCTAGCTGCGCCACCTCGTGGCTGAGCGAGGAGCACAACTTAAGTGATAAAGCTTAAATCCCCTTGTTATTTCATGAATAACCGCATTTTCAATGTAGAGGTTGCAAAAATGTGGGGATTAAAGGTACGCATTCTCTGGTGCGACTGGCAACCATAGGAGCGATTTCCTTCGACGCGATCTTCGACTGAGACTGGACGACTCATCGCGAGCGACAGCGACGCTACTCCTCCCCGAGCAGTCAGATCGCTGAATCGTCGCGATCGGACTTAAATCTGACTTAATAGACGTTGATTATGTAATAATTCAGTGTATACTGTAAGGTTTTGTTCTTGACTGTAAGGTTTTATTTGCCACAGTTCGTGGGGGATACGGCGAGACCGCAACAAGCGGAAAAAATTGCGCAAAAGATTACAACCAACGGCAACAAAGATATCAATTAACTAAAGCTTTGCAATACCTGCGTTTACATAGCGATGCAAATTATTACACAATAACGTATGTCAAAAACATTTCTGTACGTCAATAAGTACGGTAATGTCTGCTCGTACATCAAGCCGTGGCAACGAAATCATCACTTTGGGGACGACGGGCGACTAGCGATATTTCTGAACTCGGATCGCGGTCGCCTGTCGCTCCAGTCGTGCCAGCACATGCGTACCTTAACGAAGCCGAATCAAGTTTGGTTGACGTAACCTCAGGTGTACCAGCGACTAACATTTATCTAACGCATTTTTTCGCAAAAGTACGGAAATTAGCTACGCGACTCTGGTTCGCCCCACGTTGGAATGTTGCGCTACGGTCTGAGATACTCATCGGATAAATCAGATTCAAAATGTGGAAAATGTTCAACGAAAGGGTAGACGGATTTGTTACGGGTAACTACCTGCAAATGATCCCGCGAGTGTGACAGAAATGCATCGCTCTCTAAATCGGGACTCGTCGATGCCAACTGTTATATTTATGTGCAGGAAACCTAGTTTAGAGAAAGATACGTTACCGATTAGAAGAAATTAAATATGGAAAGTACATAACTACAATTTAAAGGTATCCCAGAAGTTACTGTGGTAACGAGAAAATTTTGAAACTTTTCTAGTAATCTTAATTCTCGCGTAAAACCAGTAGTATACAAGCCAAATCTGGCCGTTTATTTAGATTTGTAACGCGCATATAGAATCTCTGCGAGAGATTATGCGTCCCGTTCGCAGGAGGGATCTAGTGTATCTAAAGCGGGATTTAGGGAATTGCAGGTATCCCAGCCACTTTTAGGGATGAAAATATAGGAATTATAGCACTGGATATGGCAAACATTTTTCATATTCAATATTTAGGACTGTTTTATCTTTTTTAGATTACAAATTTAGGCCTTTTTTAAAAATTAAGTGACTTTTAAATGTATACTATAGAATTTTATTTAAAATTCGCATTTATGCCAAAATTAGGACAAAATTTACTGTGTAATTTGCAAAAAAAAAGGGCTTCCTTCCCCCCCCCCCCTTATAAAGGGGCCAGGGGCCTTCCAGGGCTAGTTCTTAATCAGTTTCATACTTATTCAACATGCAGTTCCAAGCATCATGCTTTTATCATAAATTGCACAATTATTTGCTTATCTGAATCACTAGAATAGCAAGGACTTGGGGTAACTTCAACTTTTGAAACAATTGTTGGATTATTCAGAGGGTATTTAGGACATTTTTAGGAATATTTAGGACTTTTATTAGGAATATTTAGGATTTTGTATTTTCATAGGACTATTTTAGGACTTTCAGGACTTGTTTGATCACCCTGAAATGCTATAGCTATTAATAAGGATACAGATTAGCAAATAAAATGCACATAAAATGCACAAATATAGGACAATTTAAGGAAATACAGGACAATATAGGTCGACCTAAAAAAATATAGGAATTTATAGGAAATATAGGACGGTTGAGCATCGGGTGTTGACTTGTCCCTCCGGTTGTTTTAATATGCGAATTTCTTTAAAAACAAAATTTAACTGCTTATTTAACAAATTTGGAAATGTGTCTTTGATGAATTCATCTCGACGGACTCGCGTATTAGAAAACGCGGATGCAGTTTGAAACTAAATCGAAATTAAGTTTTAACCCGGTAACTTCTGGGGAAACCTGACCGTTACAATTTATTACCTAAAAGATGACTAGGGGAAGAAATCCGTGATAGATGTCATCCGAGATCAATTATTTTGCAAATTTCAAGATTTGCGTTCGTTGCAAAATGAAACGAGAGAAAAAAAAACAAGGGATTAGCGGCGAGTTTCAGCACCTCCGATTAGTATAAACTGCGATTAAAACTTAGTTAATCATGCCGCATTGATTCCCCACGTAAAACATTCAAATATTTTTTGAATAAATAAATATTAATTATTAGACCAGTGTGCACGCGTAGAGCTTTTATTATTTAAAAATGACAGAAACACGTACTTTAAAAATGAAAATATGAAGTTACGTTAAGCAGACGAGTCTGTAAACGAGGGTAAACCAACCATTTTCGTTAGAAGTTTGATTTATTAATTATGTGAAACTTAAAAAAAAAATAGTAGAAGCCGCCGAGGGATAAATTATCTTTTAATAAGAAATCTTTATTTTTACGGCTGTGAGTAATTCTCGCGTTTGCATTTTAATTTCGGTCTTTTCAGGTGGTATCGATTCGCCTTAAAACAAGTTTTAATTGCCAAGTTATACTAATCGGATTTTTATTTAACCTATTAAAAAAACTGATTAATAAAAAAAAAACTCAATAATGCTGAAATAAATAACAATTATTTTAATCGATCACTTAATCAATAATTTTTTAATATTATTAAAATTAATCAATAAAGCTTGGTAAAACCTAAAATGATCTTTCGTAAAACCTAAAAGTTTCGTAAAACCTAAAACAAAGTTTCGTAAAACCCAAAACTTATAAGCTGAAATTCATCTTTAGCATTTTATCTTGTGTCCAAAACGTGGACACAGATGAAAGTTATTTTTCCACAGTCTTCTTATGTTAGGTTTAACGAATAACCGTAAATATACATTATATATTTAATATAAACTTTACATTTGAAATGAGTAAAATATACAGGTAACCGTAAACTTCCGATTCCTTTCGAATCAGAAATCGAATTTGAAATCAGAAATAGAATTCGAATCAGAAATAGAATTCGAATTTGAAATCGAATCAGAATCAGAATTCTAAATAGCCACAAAAAAATGGAATTTGTGCCCACGTGCGCAATTCACGCGCAAGCGCACGAACAGAATGCACGTGCATATATTGCACGTGACGATGGAGAGTAAACAATTCCTACCTAAACAATGTTAAGGGGTTCTCCACTGCACCCCTTAACAGTGTCTTAAAAACTTAAATAAAATCTTACGAACGCGAAAATATTAGAAATGCGCGTACAGCCCAAGCTGCACGCATTTCAGAATCGATCACAATGAGGGGAAGAAAAGCATGACTTGAGCTCCAAGTTCACGCTTAAAAGTTAAAAACTTAACGCAGCGCCAGTGTTTTTTCTCACATTGTGTACATCATACAACAAACACTTCAAAAATGCAAAATATTCAACAATAAAAAAAATGCACTCTTAAGCCAGTGATTCAAATAAAAAAGAGGGAGAAATTTATGAAAACAATGCAACAACAACAACAACAACAACAGAATAAACACTCAGCTACCTAGGTATCGAACCCTAACCGCTTGCGCAGGCGTAACCGAAGCCTTAAAAGCTAAGTTGGCAGCAACTAAAGGGGGGCGCTGCCAACAGTGTCGCGGATGTAACGCGGTTCTCGAGGGATGCCCCCATCCCGGTGACAAGGTTCTTCCCGGCATTTTTAGCGCAGTGCTGATGTACCTAACCCGGACCAGGGTCAGAGGTCATTTGTTGGGCCGAAAAGAAGGCCCCCATGTGGCACTACCTTGGAGCACCGAAGACGGGGCCCACGAAGTTTGAGGGATCGTGTACGCAGGTGTTGTAGTGATCGTTGTATGTTCCTAACCAAAAAAATAGTGTATCGTGTTTGTGCGTGCCTCTGTGCAATGGCACGCGTGAATGTATTTGAGAAAGTTACATTTGGGCAGAAAAAAAATTAAGGGGCCGGGGGTTTTAAGGATCCGCTGCAAACTCTTTAAAACAAAAGTGCATTTTAGCAATACGAGCAATATTGGTGAAATAGGTTTGAATATGGCACAACAAAGTGCGGTCAACTAGCGGTCTTCCTGGATGCTAAAGAAACAATAGGAAGAAACCCTGTCAAAGCCTTAAATTGTTCTTTACGAACTTAGGATAAAATTAGCTAAGCCGGTGGAGACGGCTGTGACCGATTGACTAGAGGTCACTCTAAACTATATCATTGTTAAATTATGGGCTCTGATCAGGGGCGAATCACTGGCTTGCAAAAGACATTTAACAATTGAGACAATCACGAACAAACGAATAAGGGCTTCTTGGGGGAGGATATAAATTCCATGACTTCAGCTATCGTCTAATGAAATCGCATTGAATTTAAGTGGAATTCAATAATTACAATTCATATATCCGACTTGTGATACTTGCTTAATTTTTAAAGTTTAGAAATACATCAACTATGAAAGCTTAAAATCTTATTGAAAAAATTATTTTTCCATATTGGTATACAAGATTTAGACTTTCCCAGTTTTACATAAACTGTTTCACTATTTTTTATAAAAAGTTCTTAAGTCTATATTTAAATTTCCAGCAAATTGAGCTTAAAATTTAATTTTAAGTGCATTAAATTTAAGTTAAATTTAATAATTACATTTAATATACATATATTTGACAGCTATACTTGTATAAATTTGAAATTTAGAATACATTAACTATAAAAACTTTATGTTCTCATGGACAATGTCCAGATCTCTATATTATCATGAACAACGTTCGGAATCCGTACCGAACCACTAAATAAATTACTATTCCTTACGAACATTAAAAGTATCGTAATTCAATTCTAAAGTTAATTCCTCAAACAACAACAAAAAATTTTGCCGCATATTATTCTCTTCACTTTTTAAATCTAAAATACCCCGTGACGACCTTCTTACGATAACTACTAGTTGCATATTTAAAGGTGGGACCCATGGGGAAAGGTCGTCGATTTGTACTTACTACTTGATTAGATGTCTTCAACGAAACATTCCCTCATGAACAGGTCAGCAGAGCTTCCAGAGCTCGGTTGACCGTCAAAGCCGACACCAGGGTGTCCCCCGGGCTTCGATCACGCTGAACACGAGATCACCCGTGTCCTAACGAAGCACGTGCTCGACCGAAAGCCAGAGCGCTCTCTGACCCCAGCGGTAGTCCACCTACCATGACGCCCTCATAAGGAGAACGCCATACGCCCAGCGCCGTACCTAGGCTGACACGGTGACCTCCACTTAACGGTTCAACCTTACAAAGGTCACTCGCACTGCCCCAGAAACCAAGAATGCTCGTCTGAAGCGAAGCGGTGGCATCATCTATAAAAAACAATTTCATCTTTTAGAAATCAAGAACAATATGCACTAAGTCTTTTCTCAAATTCTGTCTTGTCTTTTGTTTTCAGGGTTCCCACATTTTTTTGAGAATGCAATTCCTTGACTTTCCAGGTCATTTTTAAATTTTTTAATGACTAAAAAATTAACACAACTTTTTTTTTTTCACTTAGTAAATCATTTATTCCTAGAAAAATTTTTTGGCTGTAAACTTTAGCAGGTTTTACTGTATTTTTAAAATAATTTGTTATTTAATGTTCTTCAATCATGGCTTAACAAGTTTACGACATAATTTTCCCAACATTCTCTCGATCAGAAAAATTCCAGGAAAAATGTGAAAAATTCCCTGACTTTTCCAGGTTTTTCTATGCTTATTTTGAATTTCCTGACATTCCAAGTTTTTACATATTGTGGGAACCCTGGTTTTGTCTGCATGCCAAGTTATGGATGTTCAGAACCGACAGGTACTTGTTTGACCAACACGTAAATAGACAGCGTCATTTTTACTTTTACGTAAGATTCATATACAGTAACGCGATTTTCTAATTGAAGAAGTTATAACCGCACATCAGAAGCATATCAACCTGTCCGCTCTGAAATTCCGCAAGAAATTCGTCCAAAATTTTATTTCGTCTAAGAGAAGAAATGTGCTCACCATTTACGGATGAGCAAATCGCAACTAGCCGTCTTCGACGCGCAGTCCCCGACTATTCCAGCACCGGAGGGTCGCCACCGGGTCCAAACCCCCACTGGCCATTTCTGGTCAGCGAAGATCTGGGATGCCGATCAGCCATGTGAGAACAACAAGGTTCTTCCATCACGCACCGCGGTGAAGGAGGTGTCGTCTCGGCACGCCATAAAACTGACGGGTACACTAAGGGAGATGGAGACCACGAAAGACTGGGCCATACACGGCAAACTCCTCATCATCCGGATATATACCGAACTCAACAGGCAAGGTCCACCGTAAGGCTTTCCGGATCAGAGTATCCGAAAATCTTAAGTTCGTGGCCAACAAACTCCCTCTCCCTTTGGCCGCTACCAGAACCATCCCTCGTGTTCCGATAGCCGTGGCAATGCTGGAATAAAAAGATGCATAAGGCATCTTTTGCTAATACGGGGGTGGGGACTGACACATCATCCATAATTGGTCTAAGGGATGAAAAAACGAAATCAGTCTTAAATTAGTAGGCATCCGGAAGGAAAAATTATCTATGCCACCGGTTATCCGATAAGGATTCCCGACAGGAGCGCAGCATTCAAACATATGTAAGAATAATGAATACGTACTTACATTGACCGGAGTTTCGATTTGCCACCTCGACGTCTTCGGGGTCAACCGCTCACGTGTCGTCCCCAGGTTGAACTGAGTGATTATCCAAAATTACGTGAAAATAAATCTTTCGAACAAGCATTTGCAGGAATGTGTTCAAGATGCATCGTAGGAAGGTGTTTAAGTTCTAGCTCCGATTTTCAAATTATCAACTATGACTTCGGGGTCAACCAAGCCCGGTCATCCTTCTGTTGAATGATGCACGAGACGGATCAGAGCCTCCATTATAAGGTGCATGTACAAGTAGCTATCAAATATAAAAAATAGAAATTCATATAGTTGAATCCCTGAGGAGGGGTCAGCGAAAGTAATAGCAAGGTCAACTGGAACTGGGACTGCTACAGCCAACATCGACAACAAGCAGACAAACTCGCGCATACGCCAACCTAACAGTGTTTAAGTTAGTTTTTTTTAATTAGTAATTTTTTACACAAAAAAATGGTTAATTCATTAAGGTTACAATGGCTTCCGAGGGGAATGTCCACGTTTTTAATTTGTAAGCTTTAATTAACCAAGCAGGAATCTTTTCCCCATTTCAATTACGACAAACATAAAAAACACCATTTTTTTATAGCATTTTTTTACGCAGCGTAATTCCACGAAAACAAGTCTATAATTTTTGAAACATTTATATGAATTGAAATCAATATTTTCCAGCTGTTTTTTTTTTTTTTAACAAATTGTTTGACGTCATTTGAATCCAAACTCGTTTCTAACGTTTCAGTCGAAATTAGGGCAAGTGTGAACGTCTTTTGTGCGCGTCATCATCATTCCTAGAAATAAATTCAGTTTGAGACTCATGGGGAGGAGAAAATGGCGGCGCCTGCAACCGGAAGTGCGGACTGTTGACTAAAAAGTACAAGCAAATAGCTGCAGTAGTACCCTATTATAGTAACTATAGAAACGGCTAAGTGATGATATATATAATGTACATGTATATATACTTGATGGCTCCAAAATTAACCAATAAGCATTAATCTTGTGCACTTCAGGGCTAAAATTTAATTTTATCAAACAGTTAAGATATGCATAATGTACTTTATGTGACTTTGGCCACCACATTGTCATAATTTCAACCGATTTCCATTTAATTGCTCGAACTGAACCTTCATATAGCACATCCCTTCAAGTAGCACCCCATGGTTCGGTCTCAATGGGGTGCGCTATTCACAGGTTTCACTGTACTATTTTCTGAATATAATTAAAACATTTTGCGGGAATCATAAAGATAAATCTGATCGATTCGCTATAGACAAAATCCATTACGGGTAACGTAGAATCACTCGCATGGCTTGAAATTAAATCTCCTAATACTCAATACTACCAAAACTCGGTTAATGCTCTTCGCAAACCTCGATTCCTAATTGGATTAATTTTATCTTTTTTCACCCTGTCCCGTTAACTGAACGCTAGCTTAACTCGCGACATGTCCCGGCAAACGTCGCGACTTATTTTCCGCTAGCCACGAGTTTCTGGCGTAATTAGTTCATAAGCCAGCAGGCATTAAGAATAGGAATCAAATTCAATTTTCTGGCTTTTCATCGTGCTGCTTCTTTCACATCTTCGATTTCTTTAATTGTCATCTACGTGTCACCATATTCTTTTCAATCCGAAAAAAACCGTTCAATTTTTCCGCATAATAGACGACAAACGAAAGTTCAACGAAGCCCGTGTTTGCGTTAGCACATATTTCTGACCCATAAAAGTCAATTATAAACGTTGTCCGCTCAATCTGTTGCCTAAGAGTGCCTCTAAACGATTGTTTAGCTCCTCGGGACGTACACGAGCATCATCCATTATTTAACTCCCGCGCCGTGTAGTGCGTCGAACAATCGACACAATCGCGCTACGATAACAGTAAGGGCAGGAGATCCGCTATCTAAAGCAAGGGCAAGTTTGTTGGAAGCAAACAATAGAGACAAGCATTCTTTTGAACATCCAAATTAACATCGGGGACCGCGAACCGTTCAACGTCTTTAAAGATTCCATCTTAGTGTGACGGTTTCTGTCCCTGCGGCAACGGCGTCCCAAACCACGACGACACGTTATCGACAACACTGTCCATGGTTCAGTTTCGACAACACTTTTTACTGCGCATGCGCAGGAAGTAACGTAATCTCGTACGTCAAGCAGACGAGCTTGACGTGCATCAAAACGACTCGCCTCGCAAACGTTAGCAGACGATTCTGCCGTATAATTATGGTGAATTTTAAAATGTGATGGAGTGGTAACGCTACGCACGCGCTTGACATAACGTTATCTCGCGAGTCGGAATATCGCGTGTCAAGCAGACGAGCTTCACGTGCATCAAAACGAATCGCCTGGCAAACGTTAGCAGACGATTACGCCGTCAAATGACAGTGAATTTTAAAATGTGATGGTAAGTCGGCGTTGTACTTAAGGCACTCTTAATTACATGCTCTTGAGAATAAAATTCCCTTACTTTCCAGGTTATAATCAGGGCATTTTTAGAATGTTTCCATGACTATGTAAAATCAACAGCTCGTGTTTTTGCTTTGATTTTACTTAGCGAAGATATTTATTTCTAGAAAAAATCTAATCGTAAAAAATTAATTTGTTTTTCAGGCAAAACTTTTTTTTACACATTGATACTGCGGAGCGCTCGTGCCGTCATCGCACGACCCGTGACGTCACGAGCGCTAAGTAGCGCAACCGTTCTACGTTAATTAATGGAGTTTGTAATGCAAAAAATGCATTAATCAACGTAGAGCGGATGTGCTACGGAGAGCTCGTGATGTCATCACATGCCGAGGAGGAATCTGAATCGCTCCCGAAGGCCCTTACTTAATTTTAAGTAGTGTATAAAATCGTGTTCCAGTCCTTTTTGTTATAAAAGTCGTTGTGTCTCATTTACGCAAGCGCCATTGATTTTACTGTCAGGACTCATTTCGTTTAGCGTTAAATATCCGCATCAGAATCATCGTTATCGTGTTCAACGACCAACAGCAATATGACGGAGAAGCGGTTGAATTATCGATAATCGAACGTATTTATATATATCCTCTACAGACCCAAGAAAATCATGATGGCAGTTTCCAAAAAAAAATTATGTGATTTTATTACATTGTAATAATATAAAAGAATATTATTACAAAAAAAAAATTAAGAACGCCATTAGTATGGTTTTTAGAATGTGCACATGTGTGCACTTTTTGGATCAGTACAAGATAGTCACGAAAACAATTTCTATCTGATGTGAGACACAAAAAACGTTGCAATAGATAATAAAATGATAAATTATTTAAAGTTGATAAAGCTATTTACAAATTTGGGTAGGAAGATCCAAAAAAAAAAAAAAAAACGCGTGATTTCGTGTTTTATTTGTGCTTAAATTAATTAATGCTTATTTGTTTACTTTAGCACTTAAAGTTTTCTACAAAAATGTAATAATAGATAGTAAAAAGTATAATTATCTAAAGTTATAGTTATTTGCAAATTTAAGCTGGAATATCCAAAAAAACTAAAAAAAACAACGATTGAATTCAATGTTTTATTTGGGCAGAAACTATTGCTTATTTGTTTACTAAAGCCCTTAAAACTTGCTTCAATAACGTGATAATTGACATTAAAAAGTATAATTACAATGTATCTAAAGTTGTTAAAGCTATTTACAAATTTGATCTATAAGTTCTAAAAAATTTTTAAAAAAACGTGAGGGATTTCCTTATTTTTTTTGTGAAAAAATGCAATGTTGGGGTCTCATTTGGTACAATTTGGACCCATTGTGCTCATGTGTGCACATCACAATACAATTTTCTTAAACAATAAATGCCTTATTCTTACATTTAATGAACTAAAACGAGCACTAAGATCAATATATTAACAAATCCATGCATATTTTTTTAATTAGTAATTATATTTATTGAATTAATAAACAATTATGTGAGCCTCATCTATAAAAACTTAAATGGTGAAATTCTGCCATTTTGGAATCTCTAAAATGTGGTGCATTTCTGCGGTTTTTTTTTTGTGCAAAAAAATGCACCTAGATCAGGGGTCGGCAACCTGCAGCTCGCGAGCCGCTTGCGGCTCTTTCCATGTCAAGTTGTGGCTCTTTCGATGTCAAGTTGTGTACATACCATAATACACCATAATACAAAAAGTGGCTCTTTAAAAACTGAAAATTTTTGTAAATTATCACTTTTGGCTCTTCCGTCTCAAAAGGTTGCCGACCCCTGACCTAGATGGCTGCACAAGACCTTAAATTAGTACATAGGGCCATTTCCAAGTAACGACCTTTGTTTAAAATTAAAGGAAAAAATTTAAATGCCATGAGCACAGGTGTGTACACTGGAACTGAGGAGGATATAAGAAATGTGGACAGTTCAATTCAATTCAATACCCTACAATCGTAAAGCAAATGCCACGCGGTAATAGCTAGGCCTTCTTAAGGGGGAACTGAACTGACTCTGAACTGCGTGTTTTGCTATGGGAGAAATTTTGAAACCTACTTTTAAAAAAAACTACTTGTAATAATACAAAAATAAAAATTGATAAAAATGCGGTATTTTTGTAGCTACTGCATGCGCAAAATTTCATAATTTTCCCATTTATAGGGGGACTGTAAATAAAAAAAAAACTGTAAAAGTTTTGCGATAGTTCCTCGACACGCCACTAGGTGGCAGCAGGTACTGGCACGGTGTGTA
>JAQGCC010005397.1:0-11585 GCA_034698905.1 Xestoiulus laeticollis
TTAATCAATGATGTATCCATAATGCATTCTGAATACATTTTTTGTTTCATTAGTCGTTTTATGTATGTCTTTTCATGAATATTCAACAAATGAGAAACAGTTTATTACAAAGCTTATGTAATACATTGAACATAGCCTCTGACATATACTATACAGCCCCTCCAGATATATGGATCCGCCGGATATAAGGATCAAAATGGTCTGTCCCAACGTGATCCTTATAAGCGGCGGGCACTGTAATACTATTAAAGCTAAATAAAAAGTGTTTGACAACATGTTAGTTCTACATTTGTTGTCCTCAGATACCAAATATATTTGGTTACATGCAGGATATAGCAAATAACAAAGTTTCTACAATTAGTGGGGGCAATAATTACCCTAGACATAATGTAGATGATAACATCTAGTGGACGATCCTGATGGCGCCAACACGGGCAAAGCTAAACTAGAATTTGTAGACCATATTGGTGTACACGTTTCAAATCATAAACCTACTCGTGCTTTAAATTAAAGGTATAGTTTTTTAACAAAAATGGAAGGGTCAAATGATCAAAACACAAGTAATTACTGTAGGCTACATTTAAACAGTCTGATAAAAATACTATATCCTTCGAAAGTGTTGATAATTGCAATTGCATATACAGTGAAACCTGTCAGATTAAACACCTTCCATAGAAATACCATTAGGACAGACCTTGATACAATGAACACCTGTATACTTTGTACATTGAACACTTTTTTAGTCCCCAGGATAGGGTCTAACCTCTCTACAATGAACACATTGAACACTTGACCATTGAGTTCCCAATTAAGCCCCTAGAGGGCGCTCTACAACAATCAGGGGAAATTCCCTTATATAGTCTGTAGTTATTTTGGGCACTAGTAGCCAATTGCAAATCATTGTACATGTGTACATGTACGTACATGTATCAAGCAAGATGAGCGAACAAAGCTACACGAAATTGACATATGGATAGAATTTGATAAATTATGCCAAAAATAATAAGAAAAGGTTATTTTTCCCCCAAATCATTGGTTCAATCTACTCGTACAATAATTCCCCACCCCTATAACCTGACTTATCGTAACCTATCATAAAATGACCAAATTGGGTGCACAATCTAGAATATTTCTTTAAAAAAAACTTAAAATAATGATTTATGTACATGCACTGAAAGGATTGTGTGCATAATGGTATGCATGTGTGTATTCAATTGTATACATGTACAATAAACATGGTTTAATGGATATTGTCTTTTCATAGCAAACCTCCATACAATGAACACCTGTCTAATGTGAACACTTTTGCCTGGTCCCATGGATGTTCAATGTAGACAGGTTTCACTGTAATTTAATTATCCAGAGCCAAAAGCTAATTGGTGTTGTGAATTTGTTGACGACGTTTGTGGCTGGTCGGCAGCAAATATTTCCAATGGTTGGAAGTGGTCAGTACAATATGACAAAACGGACCTCGACGATATTATAAGAGAAATACATGTATGTACGAGAAATTAAACGTTTATAGAGGTGTAGTATAGCCTAATTCCCCACTGAGAACTATTTAACTTTATATTAAAAATTACACAAAATAAAAATACTTATCCAGCTAATTCGCATTAAGAGGGTTTCATACCAGAATAAGCCTTTTTTTCGAAATTATTTTTTTTTCTTTAATTTTGGAAACTGATAGGAACAAATGGAATTAACGAGGACTTAGCATAAATATTCTGTTATTTGTTTAAATGTTTTTCTTATGTAAATGTATATTCCATTTCATGGAAATATGTCTGTAAAGTTTATAATTGTAGAGGGTCTGGTAAACTTTATGGACATATTTCCATGAAATGGAAGATACATATACATAAACAAATAATTTTAAGAAATAATAAAATATTTATGTTAAGTCCTCGTACATTCCAGTTGCTCCTAACAGTTTCCAAAATTAAAGAAAAAAATAATTTAGAAAAAAGGCTTATTCTGGTATGCACCCCTATACGAGTGGAGCTCTATACTGTTTTAGAAAGTTTACAAGGAAGAGAAATGTGTAATGGGGAAGATACTTGTTATGGATATTTAAGTATTATGCTACAATTAAAATACGAGTGGTGCATATTTTCCCCTTTTGTTTTGTTGTCCCCCTTTTTATTTGTTTTTCGGTTTTTTGCTGTTCTTACCCTTTTTTTTTTGCCATTGTTCTCTTTGTTTCTTCTTTTATTGTACCTTTGTGGTGATATATATAAATAATAATAATAATAATAATAATAATAATAATAATAATAATAATGATAATAATATAATGTACATCAATGTTTACTTGTCTTTTTTCGCCTCACAGCTACTTTATGACAGTATATAATGAGCCAGGTGTTGCATTTACTTTTGCACTCAACGAGTTTGAATTGGATGGCCAATGCTCTGAAACGTCATCTTAATTGATGCGTATGTATAATATATCTGTGTATAATCATAACTTTCGTAAGCATACAGTCATAATTAAGGAAATTTAATTGATCGATAACCAAGTATAAGTATTACTTAACTATATCTTATTAAATTCCGGTATTCCACTGTCATATTGACAGTGTAGCCTACGCCTGTGTATACATGTATATGCTGAATATTATATATAGGCGGCTCTGCTTGAAGATGCTGAATAAAATTGTCTTACATTCTATATATAAAATGAATTATGATTTATATGATTTAAAGTAGAAGACACTGTGAACTTACTATATGCAATTATAATTTCAGCAATTAAACATATCTATTACATTTGCAAGCACATATAATTATATTTAAATAGCACATGTATTTGCGATTTGTCATCGTTTTGGTATAGACATTAAAATACAAGCATTGCTAAACAACGATATATATAATGTACTATAATCCCATTCACGCGAATACTGGGCAATTAGCGTGAAAAAACCTTGCATAGTGAATCATAAAGCGTTTTGCATGGTCAAGCAATAGCAAGGCATTGTTGATACAGGTATGACAGGTTTTCATTAGCCCGTCATCACTAACATATTTCGTTTGAATCACTTTTCGTTCAAATGCTTTTTTTTAAATGTTATTGGAAAATACTATAACGTTTAGGGCCCACCCTGTATAATGTACATGTATTTTTAAAAAAAAAGTAATACAGGCATACTTAAGACAATTAAGTAATTACATCTAATGAGAACCCATTGTCTATAGAAATTTTTTTGTGGTACTCTATGGGATAAGTATAGCATGATCGTCCCGTGTACATGTATATGTGATCCTTTAAGCTAGCTAGATTCCTCTAAGTTTCAACGTTTTCTATAGATTTCCAAAGCAAAAATCCCTTAGGCAATGGGTTTCCATTAGGTCCCATTGGTCTCACTATAAATCCCATCAATTGCATTATATATATATGGGATTTTGCTATGGGACTGTAAGGGAATTGTCACTTGGGAATGCATATATGCAACCATTTTTTTTTTAAATTATACAATAAAGTTGTCAATCGATTTGGCTATTTCGATAGTTGCCAAGGCTGTAGCTGATGTCAGGTTTAACCTGCCTGTTTATAATATTGGCCATACTAAAGGAATAGCCCTAATTTTAGTGAACAGTTAAAATAATTAAACTTTGTTATTGGTATCGGCAAAAAGAGATTAAAGTTAATAAAGGCATATTTGTTCATCGAAAAATCAAGATACAGTATATGAACTGTATGTGTATAACAAAAAGGAACTTGTAAAAAAAAACACCATATCTTATCTTCCTTAAACATGTTTTCATATTAAAAAAATGCTACAGGTTAGCCAGAATTAAAGACAAAATCAATAATGTAACGGCTGATATGGATAATATTCAAGATATACGTCAAAATGATTATCAACATGATTGCAGTTCTTTTATAAAGTGACAAATTTCGATCCTATGATAATTGCCGAATCATAAGGCAAAAGATACGTGAAAGCCTCCTAATCACAATTTCATGTACATGTAATACAAACGTAATTTACAAATTCATGTCAAAGTGCCCTTTGTGAGTGATTGTTTAGACTAGTACGATCATGATGAAACTACTTTATGTGCCCCTGCTTCTAGTAATCTTTGGTAATCAGATAGGTAAGTTTTACACAACATGTACATTTTTTATGATTATATTTTTGTCCTAACAAAGATCACTTTAAATTGCAGATGTGGCAACAGGAAATCCAGGCTGTTACTCTTTTGAGACAGGCACCGATGACTGGGACCTATCTCTTGGGCCATTCTATTGGAAATGGTCAGGGAGCAGTATACCGGACACAAGCAACATTCCATCATTCTATGATAGTGAGTCCCTACAGTGAGTTTGTATAAGTTTACAAATTTTTTAAAACATCACTTGTTTAAAATGTATAGAAACTGGAAAGTACATGTGGTTCCAAGACCAAGATACTCCTCCAGCACAAGGAGCCATGAGATCTGACCCCTCTACCATTTTGACATTATATCTTGGAGACAGTGTCTCAGCCACGATCTGGAGAACTATCAAAGTGGGTAAAGAAAACGACACCGCTCGTCCAGTACTACGATTTGTTACCGGTAGCACTGTCCAGAATGTGCTATTTGCAGCAGTATACGATAAGTGGGAAACTGTGACTGTGACTTGTAGTACAACAGACAGTCCGGCAGCTAGGACTGCAGTGTGTTGCTCAGGAGGGATTTACCCTTGTAGCGGTTATGTAAGTAAACATTCTATGAAAAATTTTAAATTATTTCCAAAATATTGTTTAGTAATAAGTTTAAGTTGTATATCTTTATAAGTATCCATGCATAACTTCCCTGATATGGAAAAAAACTGCTTAACATTAATATAGAATTACATTCACATTTATCAAATTATACACACATACATTATCATCTTTTTTAATTAAATCTCCATTGAAAACAGATTATTCTAGATGTTCTACATATCAGAACACCTGTATAAGTTGTAGTTTGTCAGAATTCCTAAAAGAAAGACACGAATAATGTTGGAATTTCAATGTATTTTTATTGTAATATCAGTCATCAAATTTTGTTAGAGAATTTTGTTAATTGAAAAAAATCCTGATTTTCTTATTCGTTTCTTCGAATAACAAAATAGTTCACTTTGCAAAATAATATTATTTTTTATTGTCATTATGCTACATCAATGTGTATAACAATGTAACAATGTGTATAATATTTCTGCAGTTTCGAGTAGAAGGTGAAGTCTTCATTCGAGACGAGCTTTTGATTTTTGATGAACTAGAAGTTAATGATGACTGCAGTGAGTAAATTGGGTTTCAACTATTCATAAAATGATACTTTTTGACAAATGTCAATTTCTAAAAAACTTGTTTGAAATGATATTTTCGTCTAAATGAATTGTTCTTTAGCAGTTAGCTTGCTTAATATAATCCTACAGCTAGCCCCCCACCATCGGACTGTTATTGTGATTTTGAAACAGCAGATTTGTGCGATTGGTCCCCATCGGTAATTACATCGGGTTGGGTATGGAGCGGTGATTTTCCAACCTCCCAAATACCACTACCACCCACGTGTACGTATCTGTTTTCTGGCATTACTTAAATTCAAGTTTTTACTTATTAGTGAAAAAATGGCATCAAATGTACTTTGCTCTCGTCACATCGTATATTATTATTTCACTAATTAAATATTAATAAAAAATATTATTCAATTAAATATAATCCTAGAATTTGAACATTCGTGTAGCATAATCTTATTGTGGGATATATAGTGTGAACAGCATTAGTTTGGGTTTAATGTGTGGAACCACAAGTGAAAATGGGATAACCGGGGTGTTCTGATATGGTATTTGACTCGATATGTCAATTTTGTTATTGTATTTTTGAATATCCTCCTGCTATAGCCATTTAATAAATTGGATTAATCATCAACCCAGCATCAATGATATCCCAATATATTTGAAGAATTGTTTTCGCAATTAAATGGTTTACTTCGAGATTGAAAGTGAATTGGTTTTATATATATATTTTGACTTAATTTCGTCCCACAGATTCAAACTTCATTTACATAATTGACACTTCTGCTGCTGCATATTCGGCAGAAATCAAAGGCGTTGACAACAGCTTTACCATATTCACAATGAGCTATTACTTGTCAGAATACACAGGTAGTGATAATTACCTGGATGTATATTTTGAAACGACGGGAGGTCATATTGCCCATTTCAGCACTCATCCTCCAGCCCTTTCATACTGGAGTTCCATCAGCTTTCCCTGCGCCTCTGTAGGTTGCTGTGGCGGCTATGCAACTTGTGATGGGACTGTAAGTATTTTGTTGGCAATCTCAAATTTTGATTTTATTTCTAAACAGTTTTATGGATTGAGATACTGAATTGAGTTTAGATTTTCGAGTTTGGAGTATACAGTATATTAAATCTGTATTTCCTATTTTCTATAATTTTAGTTCTACGTCCAAACGTTTGATAAAGTCGGGGAAATGCAACACGCTGCCATAGATAGTTTTGCCATTACCGGTCCTGGAGTTTGTAATGGTAACTAAATGTATATCAGCTTTAGTTAGTTAGTTTGCAAACTTAATATTGTACCCCTCACTGGTACACTATTAATTAACTAAAATTGCGAACATTTATAATTCTCAATTAAATCAAATCCTCCAAACTTAAAACTATATTTCTTTCACCATATCTCTTTGGTATTTTATTTCTACATGTGTATTTACTTTTTATTGAAATATCTTGTTTGATAAATCTTTAGATTAATTTTCAAATTATACTACCTCATGCAATGACATGTATACTTGCCCACTTTTTGCATATGGGAATACATTTCGAATGCATTTCTAACAGAAAAATGCATTTATCTGTTAGAAATCAATTTGAAAATTAATCCATTCCAAATAAATTTTTTTTTTTTTTGCATATGGGTACTTAGACATTTGGGACACGTTTTGAGTAAAAATGGTAGAATTGGAGTTAAGACAAATACCACCAGATAACTTAATCAAAATTCATGGAAATATGTATGATTTTGTGATATTAAATATTATAAAACTGAAGACAAATGGAGTATCTATTGAGATTTCTACACCATCAATAAGTTGATCAATAAACTGATTGACATTGTGTTTATCACCACATATTGTATTTTTTTTTATTAATAGATATCGTACCACCACCGCCGCCATTGGACTGTTACTGCAATTTTGATACCCCAAATGTTTGTGGTTGGTCACCATCTTTAATCACAACTGGTTGGCTTTCGAGCAGCACTTTTCCTACCATCATGATTCCTTCATCACCAACAGGTAATTTTTTTTTTAAAATGATCATAGAAAAGAATAAAATTAAATGCAGGCCTACATGTCTACAGATGCATTACAAGTGTTTATGGTTGTCGCATCAAAGATGCGATAGTTAATAAAATTTTCAATTACATTTCAGTATAACAGTAGCTTTTACATATCATCTCCCAAGGACACAAGCAGAAATATTTTCATTAAAGTGTATCAGCATGTTTCCAACAATATTATTATAAGATTCCCTTACTTATTTATAAGTAACCTATAACTTAAACATTCTGCTCTGTTTCCGACCATGTTATAACCTTAAAAATGTTATAACAATCTCTTGACAAACCTCAGAATCATGGGTATTTCAAAGCATTCACTCATTTAAACATCGCCTTTTATTTTCTAAACAATGCACCACCATTTGAACTTTATTTCCATTATAGCATCACCGTTCGTATACATAATTGATACATCTGCCAAGGCGTATTCGACCCTAATAACTGGAGTACAAACTAGCCTTACAAGTTTCACGTTGAATTACTACTTGAACACAGTCATAACGGTGATCCCCAACAACTTAGAAGTATATTTCGTCACTACTACTGGTATTAAAACATATTTTAGTAGTGAATTACCACTTGCAACATTATGGTCATCTGTCACATTTTCATGTGGTGCAGTCAACTGCTGCGGTTTTGGTGAGGCCAACTGTGATGGAACGGTAAATATATCTTGTATTTCAATAGATATTGTTTTAAAATGTCAGATAATTAACTTTAAATCATTAAAATTGTTTTGTGCAATATTTATGCAATTTCTACATTTTTCTAAAAATGTCTATGCTTTTCTGATACAAATGGCGAGGGATGTGAGTCAATTACACATATTTAAATATTCTATTTTCAGTTTTATATTGAAACTTTGAATTCTGTTGGCACTTATCTACATGCTGCCATTGATGATTTTGCAGTCCATGGTGCTGGTGTCTGCTCACGTATGTATTTTATTAAGTTTCTCATTTCTTAAAAATATTTTTAATGTTAAACTATTATGCAATTTAAATTTTTACTAAATATATTGCCGGTTACATTTACCACTCTGTGCTAAATCATGAATTCTTGATAACTTCTAGATTGATATGGATTAGTGTTGTTCGCTTTGTTGAAAACAGTGAATTGACATTGGAATTCAATTTGATCACCGAAATGAGATAAAATGATCATAATATCATTAATGCATATGTAAACCCTTAAAATAACGTGAAATAAAATGTGTTAACTATGTCGAATAAATAATTGTACTTTTTTATTGTTAAACACATCGACTATTATTCACTTCTAGATTATGGATTTTTGAATTGTTCGTGGCCTGTTTATCTTATTTTATAAACAGAAATCAATTTTATCTCTGTTTTGTAGACGCATTTCATCATTATAGAGAATTTGTGAACTCGAAAATCCAATATTTTCATAAATAACGTAGCATAAAATTTCCAAAAATCTAAAATTGTTTGATATCAACAAATTGATAAGGATTTCAAGGAATAGATAAAAACAATAAATCAATTACTGATTGACAAGCGCTTGTGTTAGCAATGCTATGCGATATTGTCTCCTCTACAATTCTGGTATTTCACTATAAATCTATGTTTGAATTGAATGCACAATGAACTTAGTTTGTTTTATGGCCAGATATTTATGATCTTGTTTATTGTACTTTTTTAAAAGAGTGTAAACGAATACTGAATTACTAACAAGATTCTTACATTTTTAATACAGGTAACACTGATTCAGAAGCCGAAAATTTATTTCCACACTGATAAAAATGATAATGGAAAATAGTACAAGTTTAAATACATAATAGCGTTATCTATTACAGACTGCGAACATGATGTACATTACTAAATGTTCAGATAACTATCCAAAACATTTATAAATACAGTAGCTAACAAACATTCATTCTGGATGTTAGTCAGCCACTTTCGCATTTATGATCTTGTTTATTGTACTTTTTTAAAAGAGTGTAAACGAATACTGAATTACTAACAAGATTCTTACATTTTTAATACAGGTAACACTGATTCAGAAGCCGAAAATTTATTTCCACACTGATAAAAATGATAATGGAAAATAGTACAAGTTTAAATACATAATAGCGTTATCTATTACAGACTGCGAACATGATGTACATTACTAAATGTTCAGATAACTATCCAAAACATTTATAAATACAGTAGCTAACAAACATTCATTCTGGATGTTAGTCAGCCACTTTCGCATTTAAAAATAAATAGTATCTTATAGGACCATAGACCATTAAAAATGAATTTAATATTAAAGTGGTTTTGCATTGGAATGCTTGTTATGCAAGCGATATTGCCAGGTACGTACATGTAGATATTGTACGTCCATCGCCCAAACTTTAATTTCATTTAAAGTTCATTGGATCAAATTGAATTTTGAATATATACATCTAGAAATTGTGGACGCAAGCAACTGTTGCACATTTGAAAAAGGCACAACCTGTTCACTTCACAACACTGGAACAAATGCAATGTGGAAATGGTCTGGGGAAGATACGCCACCCATGCCACATGATGCCCCATCACATCGTAAGTTGAAACTTTCGATAGCTATACAGGGTGTACCGAAAGTCAGAAGACAAATTTATAGGGTGTTTAGCTGATGGAATGTGGAGTATAAATGCCCATAGAACATGTGGGCGCAAATGTCTCCTTGACATAAATGACTTTGCATTGCACCGAAGTAATGCAGGGAAGCCAAATGAGGAAAACATGAAGCAGTCATGTAAATATTAAGTATTCACACATGTAAATAATCTCCAATTTACAATACAAAGACGATTTCTATAAGGTTTTGTAACTGGTGGTATGCAGAGTATAAATACCGAAAGAACATGGCTGCCCCTTGACATATGTATTTGGCTTCCATATTGAGCCTTTCCTATATGTTTCATTTTTATTTATTTATTGTTAATAATAAAGTTTAAGTTTAAGAAAAAATTAACTCAGATTTAGGAAAAAAACAGCAGGAATAATAATACAAAATTAAATATGACGCGCATAACCATAAATACAAATTAGCATTTTAATTATATATCACTAAGAAAGTGCAAAATATGGATACTTCGCTTTTATCATTGAAATTTAGCATTGAAATTATGATTTCAGCTGGAGATTTCGTATGGATGCAGGATACAAGCATCAATAGTGAAGTGACAGGAATCTTAACTGCAGATGAAATAAGCATGAAGGACGGTGACATAATAACTGCATCTGCATATATGGAAATTAATGAAATTTCCTTCGCACCCAGAATAAATATTGTCTTCATTGAAGAGGGTGCAACCGATGAAGCGATATTGGCGTCTTTGAATGTGAAAAGCAGTTGGGTGACATTATCGTACAAGTGCAAGGAATTTGCTGTTTATAATGTAAAATGTTGTTCAGCAGGGTGCAAAGGCCGGGTTAGTAAGGCAATCAACTTTGCCTAATTTAACTTTAATTTATCTATTTTGATTTAAATTCTGTCATACATGTATATACAAAAAAAATCACAAACAAAAGGCTGAATTTGCCGTAACACATTTGAAATAAATTTATTTTCAACTAATATTAGATTGTTTTACAGTTGGAAGTACGAGGAAGCATTAAGAGCCCTGACGACATTTTAGCATTTGATGATTTAAAAATGTCAGTATGTGGTAAGCATTAATTTAATACTTGTATTCTTGGTATGAAATATTTGAACTGCGAATTTGCAGACCAAATAATTTTTGGGTAATGGTCATTTTAATAATTGCATAAAGTGCAACTGACTAAGATGATTCCTGCAACGCATTGGTAGATTTTTGCACTAGGCCATTTATATCAAAAAGTACGTGATGGAATTTGTGGTTGCACTTTTAAGGATACCATACAAAATATCATTTAAGAAGTTAACAGAATATTATATCGTCAAAAATTCGACAAACCTTACAGCAGCGTGGTACATTAGTTGTTCTCATTTGTTCTGATTTCATCAACTGAAACTCATGGTCATTAATTATAACACAAAAACTTTTCTAAAAACTTCACTTTCAATTTCAGACACAACGACCACAACGACTTCAACCTCTACTACCACGACCACCCCCACGACTACCACGACCATCCCCATGACTACCACGACCATCCCCACTACTACCACGACCATCCCCACTACTACCACGACCACCCCACGTCCAACCACGACCACCCCACGTCCAACCACGACCACCCCACGTCCAACCACGACCACCCC